>CM073777.1:94810944-94933040 GCA_037158775.1 Hetaerina titia
TTTTCTTTGCTACCACTCCTCTCCTTGTTTATAGCCAAATAATATCACTTTTCCTTTAGTTAACGCATTTATTACAGACATCAGGTCTTGATTTCAAGATTATGCAGTACACTGGAACGTGGTCTGTAATAGATTCGTTCGACAGTGGAAGATTGCTATTATTTGACCGTTCTCCAATTCCACCTAATCACGCCTGAATCTCCACAATTCGACCACGTCATTTTTTGTCGATGTAAATAACCCGCGATCCACCGAAAAGGTATGCGGCAGGGGGTGCAAGCACCAGGTGGGAAGGGTGAGTGACGAGAGAGGATATGGGAGAGAAAGGAAAAATGGGAATAAATTCTGTAAAAAAAACTATCAAATAACTTGTAAATTTGTACACATGCTGGATGAAGATTAAATTCAAACAAATGTTAATTCACCTACCAAATTATTTACAATGCGAAAAAAAAGGAATAAAAATGAACCAAAACCATCTATGCAACAGATCTCCACCATAACAAGACAGGTCATGCATAATTGAGAAGGAAGAGGAGGAATTTCAACTATCACATGGGCATGCAACTCATAGTCTCCGTCCCGAAAGACACAGGTGGGGAATGTGACACACCGCACCAGGTAGATGCGTCCATGTTATTTCTTGTAAGAGTAGATTGAAGTGTACGTAATTGCTTGTATTTCCTGCAAACATTAAATAAATTACTGCTAAGAGGTAGTACGGAATATTTAGGGACGCTATTGAGAAACTTCAATAATTGCATCAGATATCGAATGGAAAGATGCCTTGAGACCCGTTCGGTTACTATATGGTACTCTTGCACTTACGGACTTAATAAGACGACCAATTAAACTCTGCCTTGCGATGCGTTTGCGAAATAACGTTACATTAATGGTAAAAATTTAAGCGGAAGTACTTTCCACACAAAGTCAGCATTGAGGAAGTTATTCTCTAGGCCTCGGTCCCCGTGGTCAGTTTTACGAAGAGAAAAGTT
This sequence comes from Hetaerina titia, assembly GCA_037158775.1. Classification (NCBI taxonomy): domain Eukaryota; kingdom Metazoa; phylum Arthropoda; class Insecta; order Odonata; family Calopterygidae; genus Hetaerina; species Hetaerina titia. The sequence goes on from CM073777.1 coordinate 94,811,940, forward strand.
GAGTGAGGGGTGAGCTTTGCGAAACCTAAGACTCTAAACACGATACTGAATGCTGTAGACCATACATTAGAGTGAAACATTGCCACTGCATATCCTTTCTACCTCCCGTCATTCCGTCCAAATTGCCTTTTTTTCCTTTTGCTTCGCATGCCAAACTATGCTGTATGCATCCCATAATAATAATTCCCATTTCTTGGTACCTCCGAATTTCTTCGAAATACTTTATTATTTCTCCCCCCCCCCACCCTGCCATGCACTTCTCTCTTCCTTCGTTTTCCTTTCCGTACATTTCGCATTCTACATTCTCCATCGCAGAAGTTTTCAGGAATTATTTTCATGGATATGCTGAAAAATTTCACATAACTTCCTCTGAGAGATTTTCGTGCTCTGAAAAACTGTCCCCATTCTTTTGAATGCGAATAATTTTTCCCGCACTCCCGTTTTGAGCGTCGATTCGGCTGTTCGAGGGTAGGGATGGCGTGCATTATCATTTGGAGGCGCGCATTGTCGCGGTCGAGACTGCGTCGGCCGATCGAGGGAAATGAAAGTGTCGCCGACGGGGCAACCCAGTCGACGCGACGGCGCCCTTCGAGGGACGTCGATCCATCGAACGAATAGCGGTGAAATGTTCGAAGCAATAAGTTAAAGGGAGAGGTAGTTTCGCGTTGGGTTAGACCCCCCATCTTGAACTCGCGATCATTTGAGACCCATTTGCCCAGAAGGACCTATTTTGGCGCGGGACATGATTCAGGGGGGGGGAAAGGTGTCCTCTTCGCATAAAAATCTTTATGAATGAGCGGAAAGGGATGCATTATTTATTTATTGCCGGATGGGTCGTGTCGAGCCACTGGAGGCGTGAAGTTTCAGTGAGCAGAGCATAAAAGCGTAGAGAAATCAATCGAAATAAACGCTGTCGCCGAGGGAATACTTAATACTAATAGTGCCGCACTCTCAGGCGAGATAACCGAGAGATTTAAGAGGGATTGACTTCACGGATTTTTTTGATTGACGAGCCGTCGATATTTAAGAAAACTTCTTCTCATTGCAGAATTCATGGTAATTACAGCGGTGAGCATAACGTGTGACAGTTATGGACTTCTCTAAAATAAAATGATATCACTCTAAATTAATAATAACTGGTGACCTGACATCCCCTGCCGCACGCCATCGTAGCGGCTTGCTAGGTAAGGTGTAAGATTTAGATCTCCCGCAGGGATGCTCTCACCTCCTGTTAATCCTGCATACATCCGGGAAACACGACCGTTTCTGCAGACGTACTCGTTCCTTTGAATACATCGATTAATACATCTACATAATGCCCCGCAAGCCGCCGCAAGGGCGTGTGGCGGGGGATGTTAGGTCACCACCCGTAAATGGGAACCAAACTACATGTAAAATCAACACATACATGCAAACCTATAGCCACAATGGCATATAAGTTCATGCAAAAATCCTTTCATTTTACACGCATTTATATACATATACTATCATCTAACAAATAATTGCGCCTTGGAATGCAGTAAGAAATCCATTAGCGTGCAAGCTTGAAAAGCAAGGAGGCGAAATTCCACTACCACATGGACGTGCAACATACAACGGTCTCCTCCCCCAAAGACACAGGTAGGGAATGTGACCCAACGCTGCAGGTAGCAAGAGGATCCCCCCACAGAGAGAAACGAGGGATGGAAGGATAAACTTAAAAACAGAAAAGGCAGAGCAAGCAATACTGTAAAGAACACCATATTATTCAATGGCATTCTAATGTAATCGTGCGGAAAGAAAGAGTTATGACAACAATTCACACGAGGTCAGCATTAATCCGCTTAATGCAATCAATAAGAAGGGATAGTTTTACAATGGATAAAGCATTGGTACAGCCTGCACCACGATGACTTCATATTAACCAGTAGGATATTATTTTTAGCCGAGTTGCTTTTTGAGCGTTGAGAGATGACTGGTGCCCGTGTAGGATACAGTTGGATTCCAATCTCACACGCGTGCTCGGGGTGCAATGGAATGATTACCTGGGCGGAGTGTTAACGAGATAGACTTACGGCGGACTTGCATTCAATGTTCTGATGCGGGGCTACGTCGGATTCTAGGCTGGCTGCACAACCGTGATAGGAAGCATAAGGCAATAGAGGATGAAACTATGAACAGCTGCGAAAGAGGCTTCCTGTTCCCACGTGGAATGAGCGCCTCCGGAAAGACCCCCTCCTCCTGCCCCCCGGCTTCTAGTTTGGATTGCCTTTAAAATGTTTTGTTTTCCCAGACTCAGAATGTTGCCGAATGACACTCAAAACTGTTATTACGGCTGTAAAACAAGTGGCGGATGCCAAAGCACTGCCGTTTACGGCTCTGTAAGTGTCCCGAAGTCCTAACATTTCAGCAGGAGTTAGGGGAATATGTCCCAGCGGCCATTTCCCTTTCAAATGTCGAGTTTGGGACTAGGCGAATCATGTACTCGGGCGTCCCGCAGGGTATTGGGCCCTGTGGCGGTGCATGATATTAAGCGAGGGTATCGGGGGAAGGGAGGCGGTGGAATGCCACTCTCCTCGCCGCGCACCCCCCCCCCCACCCTCGCCCCCGGGCCTCTTGAATCCTAAGGAGAGAGCATCTTGTCGTTGTCGAGGGGCGCAGCCTCCTTGAGCTGGGAACTCCTCTTCCCCCGCTCCTACAACTGATCCTCCTTTCTCCTAACAATCCCCTCCCCCTCGACTAGCGACGAAAAATAACGGCAGAAGGCTCCATCGAGTGGAATGGAGTAGAAAAAGACGAAGAGGAGAAAGGAAAAAAAGAATTGAATGTCGAAAGGCGAAAACGGAAAAAAATGAATGGCGTCGCCATGCAACGCGAGCTGTTTTCATTCTGGGGGAACGTCGTCGCGCGGGAAAAAACCGTGGAAGACGATGGAAGCGCTCCCTTTTTAATGTGGAGCTATTATTCGTATCTTTTATTTTTGTGTCTTTTCCCGTCTCACGTGTGGAAGTGGAGGGGGGAGATGTTCGCGGGAATGAACCGCAAACTCATCCCGACCGGCGAGGTTTTGTTCTTTTGTCCGCATTCGCTCCGCCTTGTTCATGATTACGCGATGAAAGGGAATGGAGGGGGGCGGGGAAAGGACGGGGGAAGGAGGCTGCAGCGGCATTGGATGGAGCCGAAGGGGACCGAAGTCACGGAATGCATTGAACGGGGAAGACGTGCGGGAATATCTAACTATCCAAGCGCGGACATTTGTAAAATTACGTCATACAGTAGCGATCGTTTGAAAAATAATCTCATTCATTTATTTACTTGGGTAGGCTGAAAAATAATGCACACATGCTTGCAGAGCGCGAACAAAAACAAATAGCAAGATAGGGCAAAGAGTACATTACTAAAGTGCAATTATTAAGTTTCAAAATCACATATTTATTTTTCAGCATAGTCACCGTTATGGCTAACACATTTCTCCCAACGTGTAACAAGTTTTTTCATTCCGTCAATGAAAAACTCTTTCGACTTTTCTCGAATCGAGGACTTGACAGCTGCCTTCACCTCATCGTCTGAGGTCCGTCCTCATCAAATTTCAGGTTTCGTAGAGCCTCTCCAGTTAGGCACGTGGTGTGTGGACGAGCGTTGTCATGTTGTAAGATTGCGTTGTTTATCGTCAGTGGCAGTAATTGGACGTGGCGCTGCGGGTTTCATCAACAATTATTAATTTTCCAGTTTCGCAACCAATAAATTTTACTACCCATTGATTCATAGTAGACCTATCAACGGCATCGTCACCATAAACAACCTTTAAACGACGATGAATCTCAGTTGAAGTCACTTTTTCAGCAGTTAAAAATCCGAAAACAGCACGCTGTTTAACTTTAGCATACGCTGTTTAACCCGCGTCGACATAGCACTAGAACACTTCTCCATACTTCCGCTTTTCAAAATACACGGGATGGATGTCACGACCGGAAACCTGCGCATGCGTGTTGAGGGGAAAGGTTACTTCCACATGCCACCAGGATTACTTCTGACGTTCATTCTGTTAATGATTTACAAACATGTGTGCATTAGCTTCCAGTCTAACCTCGGACATGACGAGAACTCTTTCGATCATGGTGAGTTTTGTTTTGGACCCAGGGGCTCAGGTACCGCCCAACGCGACTCTGCGAGGTACTCCTCAAATCCTTACCATGCAATGAAATATTCTTCAACTGCGGATTCGTAATTGCAGCCTCCCGTCAATCCATTCAACATTCCCCTCATCTCTCTCTTCCTCAACGACACGTATCCTTCTCCCCTGTTTAAGTCTGAGTCTTTAATAAAATACTCCGCGCCTACATAACAAAAACCTCCTTCCCTTTCCCTCGTCTAAAAGGCCAAGTTTCCGAGCCGTGCCAAAGTTTAAAATTTTTTTTAAATAATTACCCAAGGGCGTTGCCCTCTCATTTTGTAAAATCTTAATAAACGTCTAGTTGACCGTAGTGGCGGTAGGATAACGTCCTCGTATGGGCCGAAGGGACGCAAGTTCGATTCACATTCATCTGGGTCTTCATCTACGTAGGACTTGGGTAGTTGTGTTTTTTCTTGATGTTATTTGATGTTTATAATTCAGTGGAAAAGATTAAAACTGCCTGTTTTCTAACAATTGTTAAAAATAAAAATAGTAATAACGCCATTTTTCTAATTATGTCCTTCTACCCAAAATCTTCGAAGGCACTCAAGTGCAGGTGAGAACCTCTACAAAATATTCAGTTGTCCAAATTTGTTTCTAAATTTGCGATTTGTTGGAGGGCTTTGGAATTGGAATTGGCTTTAGAATTAAAAAAATTGGAGGATCTTTATCGTTTAACTCATGTGCCCCTTTCGTTGTTTTCAGTCGATATTTGATATAACATCGTGTTATCGTAGGTATTTGGTCGCTCCTGGAAACCGTGACGTTCTCTTAACACTCCCAACAACAACTAACAACTGAATGATATCATCTCCCAGGACTCTCTGCCCTCCTTCAGCTTATTGTCTCCGGCCAATACGAAGTCTTTCCCTTTCCGTCTTCATCTCAAATCATATGTAATATTCCCCTTCGCTCGCTTTTGTCAACCTTCGTCTTTCATTTCGCCACTTTTATCATCTTTTTCGCATTCCATCAGTCCATCCATTCCCAAAACTCATCTGGTGCGTGCGTGTCTGTAAGTCTATAAATCCATATTTTTTTACTCTTTGTGTATCCCATCCTTGTGCTCGAAGGACAAATGTCTTAGCACCATTGCACTTCGATCCAGGCTAGATTCTCCAACAGCAGCTGGCCTCGTATGGAATTTGAAATATTTTAGCAATACTTTGGAATTTTCATTTTCCTGCTTTGGTCCCGTTACGTTTCACTCCTGGTTACCCTCGGAAATGTTGTTCCCTCTTAAGATTGGGAATCTTCATCTTCTGGCCCGATAAATCTATGTGGGATATTGCCAGAGGCGTCTAGCGTAGACAAGCGCACACGAGCGGTTGTAAGTGGAATGCAAAATGCGAAGCATTGAACGAGGCCAATAATTGGTGGCTATTTCCCCGATATTTTTGGCAGACTCATCACAGGTTCAATGTAATTATTTTTCTCATGTATTTCCTCCTAAATATGTATTAATAATTATAGCCCTAATATTTTTCCTTCGCAACGTTTAATTCCCGTTAGTGTCACCCAATAGCATCGCCTTTTAGCTTTATCTCTTCCTTTAAATACGAACACTCCAGTAAACCTTCTTTAAAGTACTGATAACTCTATACAACTTGAATTTTTGAACGGTTTCTTTGGTTTAAAGATATGTTCAGCTTGTGAGGACTACCCGAAGAAATCCAGATTTTGCGAATAGAACGTTGCGTCGCCAAAAAATATCAGCTTTTACGAAATGCTTACACGGCGGTACGATCTGTTGCCGTAAAAATCTAGTATCTGTATTATTAAATGTTTGTGAATGGCCGAGTATGCAGCATTGGATTTAAGAATGGAAAAAGTGTTTAGCTAGATAAGTCATTCTTATGCCTCTGATGAAGATCGATGTTGCGCAGGGGAGAGAATGGCGAATTTTTGACCGCACGCGTGAAAACATTGGCGACAGACGTATTGGGCCCATGATTCGAGAGGGCAGTATTCCCATGCAGTTTGTTTGATAATCGCGTAAAGATTTCTTTTGCAAATTACAGATACGAATTCCCTTCTCCTTGTGATGTTCCAATGGGTATTTGACGGCGGTATGAGCGGAGGGACCAACGATATGCAGTATATCATTTCAAACGAATCAAATTTTAAGTTCAAAAATCCAATTTAAAGGATTTGAATCCAGTTTGAATTGTGGATCAGAACTGAAACATCAATTACTAATACGAAACTATTCAGAACGTCACATTTGAATTTGGTACACCCGTTCTCGGTTGACTTTGTTAAAATGACCGTTATTTTCGTTGAACTCAGCACGAGCAATACTGCAATATTTTCCATATATTATTATTTTTATATCATTAACATTTTGAGTGCTTCCATTTTCCATATCCGATATTGAAATATGAAAGGACGGCGAGGAATCTGAAAAAGTTCAATTTCTCTGAAATCATAGGAACCACATTTCAATGTACTCTCTAATTCTACTAATCTAAGGGTACCTCGCGGAAGGTTGTGTTATTGTGGTCCATTTTTGTTCCCTATTTTTTCCCATAGCAAATGGCTAATTTATTAGTTAAATTGTCTTTTTTTGTATCAAGTATTCCTCCAGCATGTGTATATAAATTTACACATTTTTTGATTGTGTTTTACTGGATATCTTTCCCTTTTCCCTTCCTCTCCCACATCCTCCCTTATCATTCATCCTCCCCACCTGGTGCTTGCATCCCCTGCCACGCACCTTTTTGGAGGATCCCGGGGTCTTCATGTGGATGTCGATGGATGCCCTTGACCTGCCGAGCATCCCATTGAAATTGGATTGAGATCTTTGGCGCAAAAGTGTTGCTTTCTAAAGCATTGACGAAGCACCAACGCCTTCCGCCTATGAGTATCGTGTCTTGAGATGCTTCCACCGTTCACGGCTTGGCTATTCCTTCGCCCTTATGAAGACCCGTGCCGCTCGGTTTGCAATTATAACTCGTGAACTTGTCGGAACGTTTTGGCCATTGTGTGGCTCCCACGAGTTTCCCCCTATGCCTGTGTACACGTCAAGCCGAACGTGAAATTCCCATCTTTGGCCATTTGGGTCTAGACGAAAGGTGGAACTCTCCCGGAGGGCTCTTCCTTCAATCCATCTCTCTCTTCTTCACTTCATGGCTATCCGGCGGAATATTGAATGAACGTTTGCTCGCTCAATGTCCGTGGAAATTGGTACGCAAACAAAATTATTCCCGCCTAACGAGGAGCGCATCTCAAAGGAGAGGGGCCTATATTTTTTCCGGCTGATTTATCTGCATGGGCTGCGAAATGAATCCTGTTTCCGGGCGAGTGCCTCTCCAGTCAGTCATCTGTATCCTTCCTTAAACGAGGCTTGTGCGCCAGCGCGTTGGACTTCCTTGTAAAGTTTGGCTCGCCAAATTTTGGTTTCCGCCAAGCCAAGAAGTCGGCGCGATATGAAATTCCTGCAAACATCATCACCTATGCATAAAAAAAAATTGTTTTCATTGTTCTATCAATGAAACTTTTATGAAGTATTGCACAAAATAGAAATTCTGGGATAAAAGTCTGCGTATTCTCAGTTTAATAAATACTTTGACAAATTTGTGGTAGCCATGCAAACGCTAAAGGAATCACAAAATTTAGAGTAATTGAAGGCATGTCGGAATCCGTAGCTTTCTAAATAGGACCGCATTCATGCACTAGCAGATATTTACTTGTCCATAATGCCCCGCAAGCTCGCCCCAAGGGCGTGTGGCGGGGGTGTTAGGAAAATACCCGTAAAACAGAAGAAAGTCACATGAAAAACAAACAAAAGAATTAAAATTCACACTCCCACATGCGTATACATGCAAGAAAAACTAATTTTGACTCACGCACATTGATATACATACTACACTAGCAATTATCGTACATAAGCACATGCACCAGATTTTTGCGTAGCGTTTAATCTTGTCCTCGTTTGCAATTCGAATGCCTTCAGTATTTCTATTTTGGCTTTAATTTGTCACTATTATTATTCCTGATTGTCCGGCGAAAGAACGAGCATTTGTAACGATCTGTGCTGGAATCTCCCTTATCTTATCTTTGTGGTGTGGCCTTCCTAAATAGTGTGAGGCTGTGGTTATTTCCCTTGTTCTCGTCATCAGTATTTCAATCCTAAGATTGGTCTACTGGAGCCCTCCATTCTTCCCTATTTAATGTTGATTCCCTCGCCTTCTGATTGGTTTCCTGTTTTACGTCCTTCTTAAGTTGCTCTATGTACTTGTCTCTTGGCCTTTCTTTGGGTTTCTAACTAATCCATTGTACCTCAAGGTATTCATCCAGTTCTTCTTTGCCGTAGAGCTCTCCTTGCTGGTCCTTTCGTCTTTTCCTCTTCTATGTGCCTCCTCATTACTCACTTAGTCTGCCCATTTAATCTTCAGCATTCTCCTCCTGTATCATGTTTCAAAGGCTTCCCTTCTTCGTTGGTCCACTTTTCCAATGTTCCATGTCTCCGATCCGTAGAGTGCCAAGCTCCTCACGAATGTTTTGGCGAATTGCATCCTTGTATGCAATCTTATGTTCTTTGAACATAGTGGTTACCTCTTCTGAGTGAACGTATCCTTTTTTTGGGCTATTCTCCGCTTGATGTCGGTCGAACTTCTTCCATCCCAAGTTGTACTACTGCCCAAATAGATGAAGGGTTCCACTTGCTCTAGTTTAATTTCCTTTATATCATTGTTAAATTTATAAAATAAAATGAAATCTCCTGTAGCCATAATAAGTTACCACAGATATGGGAGTTTTCATTTTATTTTTTTAAATATACGAGGCCGTAGAGCTCAAGTTCTTAGATTTTAGTCGTTGTTAAACTTGTTTATTCTGAACTTTGCTAAAAGTCTCGCTTGTTATTTTCGCTTCTCAAATGGCTTCCAGCCATATCGTAACAATTTTGGACGAATCTGGCGGATATTCTGTGAACTTTATCTAATTCTTTCAGCAACGCTTTCTCCCAAGGATCCCAAATACTTGCGGCGTATTCCAAATGTGGCCCAACTGGAGCGAAATAACACTTCTCTTTTACTATCGTGTTACATTTCATATAAACAGTGTATTCGTTCAATATACACGTAAATAGGATGACGGCAATGAAAATATTTCAAATGGCGCTCATTGGATATTTTCTGCTCAAGCTGCTTTTATTAACGTGCATCACTGTTTGTGCGATATAATGTAGCTATGGTTGAAACCGTTTATGGATCACCCGATAAAGGAAACGCACGACCTGGATTGCATTCCCCACAATCATCAGCTTAGGCATAAGATAAGTACTAAACATCCTTCGAGATGTCGGTTTCAAACTTGAATCAGAAGAGCCACTTTTTTCGACCGACTAGTTCTATTTGTGTTCGCGTTTCGTGGTCTCATTGAAACGAATGCAGTCGGTGCACCGCTTAGGGCAGTGGTTTCCAGTGCTCGCGTTCACGAATTGGCCCACCGCACGCTTCGTGGGAGTGTGCTCGGGCGCCTTCACCCGCGGCAATGCGGCTGGGGTCGAATCCAAGAATCTCCGGAATATACGCGTATTCGCCGTGGCGACCAGTCCTCAGTTTGAAGGAACATTCAGCGGTGGGGTTGACGTCGCATGGCCAGGCTATTGATTGACACCGTAAGGTTGATTAGTATTATTATTATTGGTATACTGCCGTGGGTTTGAGATAGATGTACGCTGTTGAACAACGATACATTTCATTGCCTCTCCTAACAACAAACAAACTGATATTTAAATCTGCAATAAATCTTTTTCTCTTCAATTCCGCATGCCATCTTCATTCCGTACAGCACCCCTATCCCATTTCTGCCCCACTCTCGCTGGAATAACATTCTCCCCTCTGCCACAGTCCTCAACACCCCATCTTTTAGCCAAACGCGCTGTATCCATCTTTCCTTTCCCCTTTGGATTTCTCCCAGCAATCAACCACCATTTCTCTCCTTTCCCACCATGCTAGTACTCCCTCACTTTTTTCCTTCCTGTCCACTTAACCTTCTCCATCTCCACACCAACAATTCAGCGCCTCCCGCCTTTGCCTGCCCTCATGCTTCAATGGACATGTTTCGGCGTCGCACCAAACCACGCTCCATATCAAAGTTTTAACGAATCTTTTCTTAACATCCTTACTCAACGTCTTTTGAGGAATGATGTTGAAAATGATTTATTATCACCATCGTACGACGGTATGAGAGATCACCACAATACAAGTCGGGAGATTGAGTGAAGAACAGATGGATTTTAAAGTGTCATTGTCACGGTAAGGGATCGAAATAAAATAACGTTTGCCCGATAGCGTTAGGAGAGAAAGGTGTTTTGGGTCTAGGGTAGTCTGGTGTGTAATCACCCTTGCCGCACACCCTGGCGATGGCTCGCAGGGTACTAAATAAAACTAAAAAAAGAGCTACGTCTTGCCCGGCGGGGAAGGGAATTAAATATAGGTGTTTGGTCGGATGGCTCTTTGTAGAGAAATAGTGGTGTGGGAATTCGGGGAAAATTGAAATGTTTTGCTTGGTTCCTGAAAGGGACGGTAGTGAGAAAAAATTCGGCTGGAGGGGACAGCAGTGGTGTTCTGAGCTAGGTCACGGCCGGGGGCGAAAGTTCCTTGCTGCCGAACCGACCCTCGGAAGTTTTCCTGCCCCCCCCCGTCTGGGGGCGGTGACCAATTCTCCCCCGTCCGCCTTCCCTCCCCTCGTCCGCCGCTGCTGCCCGGCCGACCCTCCGTTACCCCTCGTCGCATTTGATCAAACAAAAGCGAGGCAGGACATCGAGATGTGGGCGCTTGACCCTTCGAATCCAACCCAACCCCGTCTGGACCCGAACTTCGTAATAACCGTTCATATTTGTATGGTTACGAATTCGGGTTACTGCACTCGTGACGTTAAGGCTGCCCCCCAAAACGAAGAGGACAAAATATTGAGACGCTTTCTGCATCTTCACCCTGCCGTGCTAGTCCCGCGAAGGCATGTCAGGTCACCACCATTCAGAATAATTGGAGATTAAAGGCATTCGGGAGAAACAGTTTGTCGTATTGTCGAATCCAGGCCTTACTCTGTTGATAAACGAATGGTTGAATTGGTGCTGAAAAATGTTCAGCAATCGTGGATCAATGGGTCACCTGTCGACTCGACAGCTTCAAATAGAATATCATTTCGAAATGAAATGACCCTGCTCCGCGTTGCACTCGATCTCGTTCCAAAATTAAGCCTATTTCATGAGAATCCAATACACTTGCAGCATAATCAAGGTGGGGCCTGAATAACGGGAAATAATGAAGCTCCTAGGCCCATTCATTAAAATTCCAAAGTATTGTTTATATGAATCCTAACTTTTATTAGCTATTTCACCAATGTGTTTTCTCCAGGAATTATCCTTTGTTATCGTTACGCCCACGTATTTTACCATTTCCAAGTGTGTTTTGCTGATTCTCTGTATAGTGTTTCAAAAGTTTATCGACACGTATTTATTCAAATTTAATTCTAGATCCCATGTCTCGTACCACTTCTGAATTTGATTTGTTTGGACTGATGTCTTAAAGTTGGCGCTCGATTCAATAGAATGTATTGCAAAATGGGTTCATGGGAGCGATCGGGTAGTGACTCGCATTGTTTTTCTGAACGATTATTAAAAACGCCTTGAAAATAGTGGTTGCATGTTTTAGCTTTTTCACACTAATGATAAGATTTTGCTTGTTATTATTTAGGGAGGGCACTGTCGACTTGTTTCCCTGAACCTCCCACACATACGACCAAAACGCTTTTGGGTTATCCTCAAAACATTCACCTCATTTTTTATTTTTAAATTCTATTAACGCCTGGCCAATTGTTTTTCTTGCTAACGCTTTAGCTGTTTTATAGTTATGTATTATTTAACATTGTTTATTGCTAGACTCGTCATTGTGTAATCTCCTCATTTTTTAATACCATGCTCTTTGGTGTTTTAATGCTTTACGTACTTTTACGTTGCACCATCTTGGTTCCCGCCTGTCACTTTTAAATTTACGAAAAATGTGTTTTTCCACATTAGCTCGTTGACATCGAGAAAAGTATTCCACACCACTATTTCGTCGACATCCGTAATGTATCTTAAAAGGACCCATTTTTATAACATTGTTTTAGCATGATTTAAAATTGTCCTTATTACTGAATAATTTGCGTGCAATTAGCCTCATTCGTGGTGACTGACTTTGTTTTAGCGCATGATCGTACTGCTTACATTGCATTGGTGTTTGTCGGCCCGGTAGCGACTTGGTGACGTCCTCCCTTGCCGACCCAGAGGCCGCGGGTTCGATTCCCGCTGTTGGGTTTCATCCCACTATAGCATGGGTGTTTCTTATTGTAAAATGTAAAGTGCAGGAGTTAGGCAGAAGAAGGGACTATGATGTCCAAAGTTCGCCCCGAAAGAAACACGTTAAAAATGGAACACTTAACTGCCGAGCTTCAGCATTCTAGAGACCGATTTCAGACGTCAGACTTGCATGCAGCTCCGGGATTGATTTCTAGGTTTCGACTAGGAGTGTCTGCGCCCACAATGCTCATGCATCACAGCCGTGCACCCGAGCTAGGCGAGGGAAGGGCTCACCTAATGCTCGGCCCTCTAGGATGTGGCATTGATGCATCAGGGCATGGGCCAGTGCCTTTCCCTGTGCCGCCCGTGATTTCGCAAGAACATAAAGTATCCGAAGAAGAATCCAGCTAAGGCGAATCCGATGTAGTTTATTGATTATTGACGTTTATATATTGACATTTGTTGTCTCCGGCGCAACTTTACGTAATTTACACAACATATTTAAATAAAAGAATCAACTTGGTACATTTGCACTTTATTTGGGACACGACGTTGGACGTCACACCCCCTTGCGGTGGCTTCCAGGGGACATAAATAAATAAAACAATAAAAAATCATCAGGTATGATGACGTTCAACTTCGAATCCTAGTTGGTATTTTAATAAAGGTTTTGTTGAATTACCAAGTTACTTATTTCATTTCGAAATTATAAATTGCGCTAGGCAAAGAGGCTTTTATGAGGAGGAGGGAGCAGATGACGGGGACGTTGTGTAAGGATTTTAAGAAAAGGCTAGTGAAAACTTTGACGCGGAAACGTGGTCACGGAAGCAGGAGGATAGACTTAGTTTAGCGGCTTTTGAAATGTGGGTGTGGAGAAGAATGGAGAGGGTGAAATGGACCGAAAGGAAAACAGATGAGGAAGTACTAGGGATGGTGGTTGAGGAGAGGGGTTTGCTGGGAGAAATCGTATTGAAGCAGGCAAAATGGATGAAAGATGTATTGAGCGGTAGTGAGACGTTGAAGATGGTAATAGAGGGGAGAATGTTGGGAAAGCGAGGTAAGGGCAGGAACAGGACGGGGATGTAGGACGAGATGAAGGAAGGAAGAAAGTACACAGAGATGAAGAGTAGGTTGCTGGATTGGGTTTTGTTAGCATATAGTTATTTGGTAGTTTTGTCCATCCAAAACCTACCTCAACCGGTAGGTTACCTTAAAAAAATTCTGGTCAAAGTAAGTCATTTATGAAATTACGGAATTAGTAATGCTTCAATTAAAAAGTCCCTCCCTTTGTTTGCATCAGATATTTATGTACAACCCTTGTTAAAGTTGCGTTACCTAACTTTCTTACGCTATTCTTACTACTTCGCACTTCGTCTTGAACACTTTACAGATAGATAACTGAAGTGGTCCATCTGCTCCGCGTGTTTCCCTCCAGTTTCAATGTTTAGCATGTCATTTGAACATTTTATGCCGGTCCCTTCCTCGGACTCGCGTCCTTTACATTCGCCCCCGCCTCCGCCCCTTCTCATTTATTCATTCTGCCCTTTCTTCTCCTCCTCCAGTCTCAGCCCCTCTCCCCCGCCCCTCGCCGAGAGGCCCTCGGGAAGGGGGACCCCTTTCAAATGGAATCTCGACGCTAACGAGGAGGCCCCCCTCCCCTTCCACTCCGAAACTCGCGTCGTCCTACTATATGCCTGCCCTCTGCAATATCGATCCGAAAGCTCGGAAGCTTTCACTTCGTCTTTCCCTCTTCACCATCTTCTCATATCCCCTCTCTCTCTCATCACCCTCAACCTCCCCGCATAAGCCTCCCTCCCCCTTCATAACCCACGTCGCTCTTTTTGGACGAGAACGACGCAAAATTCTCGCCCCTGGTGGAGATAGCAGTCCCTCCCCGAGGTGTCCCTTCATCTCTGACTTCCATCGGACGCGGCCTTTTCATCGCGGGGCGGCGATGGTGCCCTCGCCGTGAACCCATGCTGTCACCGAGCGGGGAAGTCGTGGGCGAAGGAGGAACCGAAGCGAGGTGATGGCCGATGGCGGGAAAGAAAGAGGCGAGTCGCAGACGCGAGGAACGGAGTCGTGCCTTTTGGGCCGCGGGGGAAGGAGAGGGTTGGCCTCGCGGAGGGTCTTCTGCTCTCGTGACAAGACTAAATGCGCGCATGCCATTCACGCCGTTCCCTTTTGGAGCAAAATGAGCCCCGATTTAAGTAATTTCAGAGACCTCAGCATGTTACTAATTTCCGCCATACTGTTTTTTGAATATTCCTTTCGCCTCCTTCGTATTCACGCACACATGTTTCGCACATGTCCTTCTGCTCGCCCCACTACTTCTTCCGAAGAGAATCTCACCAGCCCCGTCTTCCTCGGTCTGCCTCTTCTTGTCTCAAATCACATTTCTCTCGTATACGCACACATGGTATGAATATGTGAACGAGAGGAGTGAGTATCTCAGTGCGGCGAATCGTCCCTCGTTCCATTCTCTCAACGTGACCGCACTTGATCTTAATGCGTGTCTCTTACCGTTATACACAATCACATTCTTTCGTCACTCCATCGTTCCGATCTCCCTTATTTTTTTTAAAGCAGTCACTCCTCCGCTAAGGCGCACGCGCTTCTTTTTTTCCGACATGTATCCTAACGCTGACACTCCCAATTTTTGTTTCCATGCAGCGATGGAGGTAATGAGTAGCAATTTTATAACCTACCATTTTTTCTTCGATTAACAAGTATTAATTTTTTAACGTACCCGGCACAGTAGTATCAAGTCGCATAACAGCGACCCATCTGTCGATCTTTGGATGCCGTGTAATCTCCCTCAAAATCAAGCTTTGGAAAAATGTTAAGAAGGTAATTTGAAAAGTTCTTGGAATGGAATAGAAACAAATGACTTAATTCAGTGAAGTTTGTTTTTGTTTCTCAGCGTGTTCTCCCTGTACACTAATGCACTTGGTCCAGCCTTGTTCCAGGGTCTTGATCTCATCTCGAAAACCAGATTCCTTTAGGCATGCAAAATACCCTTTTACTTTGGCTGTTACTTCTTTGTTTGAAGAGAATCTCCGTCCACCGAGGAAAATTTGAAGCTTTGCGAAGTAATGGGAATCTGATGGAGCCAAATCTGGCGAATAAGACGGGTGTGGCTGCGATTCGTATCTTAGTCATGGCAACGACACTCGTGTGTGGCCGTGCATTGTCTTGATTAAAGATGATTTTTTCCGTTGTCTGTAGTTGGTCCAGGAGGTTAGCCTAGAATTTTCCAGTAATTATTTGATCAGTGGAAAGACAATCTATCAGCAGAATCCCTTTCGCATCCCAGAAAACTGAAGCCATCACCTTTCCGGGCTTAGCCGAATTGACTTTGCTTTCTTTGGTGGTGGTGAATCAACATATTTCTGTTGCCATGGGGTTTTTTTTGTCTCCGTGGTATAGTAGTGGACCCAAGTTTATCTGTGGTCATAAACCGGCGCAGAATATCTTGTTGGGTGCTCTTAAAACGGATCAAACATTGTTTCGAAATTCCCATTCTGATGCGTTTGTGATCCAGCATCAAGAGTTGCGGCACCCATCTAGTAAATAATTTTCTCATATCCAATTCCGCTGATAAGATGCGACATTCCCGTGCGTACATGGCATCCCTACAGCTTCAGTGATTCTCGCGCTTTCGGTCGGCCAAGACCATTTGATGCATTCTTTCAATTATTTCTGGGGTAGTGGTACATTTTGGCCGACCACTATGCGGATCATCGCCTAAGCTGTCCCGACCCAACTTAAACTCGTTCTTTCACTCAGGAACAGTTGAAAGGGAAGGATATAGGGGGTCCCCCAGAGTGTTCGGGAAAGTCGGAATGAGTTTGCTTTCATACCTTTCTTTGCGAAGTATTTAATCACCTCTCGAATCTCAATTCTCATTTTTTTCCATCTTCATTCACTCACTCCAATCACTAAACGGGAGCAATAACAACATAAAGGCGTTTGCACTACCGATCTCTTCCCGGAGCCCTTACGCGTTATGTCTTCAGTCTAAAGGAATCTCTATTACTACGCTGGGAACTCGTTGCGTTAGCACTGATATCTGGTGGTGATTCCGAGAACCACCTTATAATGCTGGACGTGCGGACGACTTCCTTTTATCCGCGGATGTGGGTCGTGGGCGTTGGTGCAGCATAAGGCGGAAGAAGCTAGGCGGCGCCAAGCCGAGGAAGTGTGACCCGGGGGAGGGAGTGGGGGTTTCCACGTGATTGGGTCGGATATGAGGGTCGAAGGGCGATCGGTGGGCAGGTAGGCGGGATGGATGGTCGAGGATAGTGCTAATTATTTAAGCTTTATTAGAGGGCACTCCTATTTCTCAGGAGATTGGCCGTGACGCGCACCTCGCGGCGTTCATTGAGATGTTCGTTGGGCTTAGTCTCCCGTCAGGGGTAGTTTACCCCCGTGTGAAATGTCATTGATGAGGACGGGGTGATTGGGTTGCCTTGGTGAGTAAGAGCACCGCCGCCGATGCCTTGTTCAGAGGCGGAGGAGAGGAGCGCACTCATGTTATATTTTGTTGGCTTTCATTCGTTTTAGAACCTTTAGTTTCCCAAATCTTTCCTGTTGTGTTTTTTTAATGTTTCCTTTAACAGGTTTTAGCCATCGGCGGTAGGGTATCGTTGGCCATCGCCAGTGAAGGCACTAGTCGTACCTTGGCTGTTTTTTGGTGCACACCTTTGGATTAGCCAACGGGGTTAACCCCCTTGGCGCTAGTCCCAAATATTCTTTCAGACCAATGGTCCCTCATAATTAATGTTAAACTTATGTGGGGGGTCTATTAGTTTTAATCGGAAGTAATTATTCTTTCGCCAAGGCTTATCGAATGATTTATCAGTGACTGCAAAAACTTCTTGGAAATTTAACCGTCAGATTATTGTCGAAGTTGTACGACAGCACCGATAAAGGCGCCGTTGGAAGGAGTTCTCTTTAGCAGTGATGCTGAAAATGTCCTACTAGCTCCATCGTATTGCATTAGGAGTGATCATTGAATAAAATTCTATTCTACATGCAGTATGCGAGCCACCGTTAGTGTGTGTGTGTGTGTGTGTGTGTGTGTGTGTGTGTGTGTGTGTGGCAGGGGGTAATAATGTATCTGAGGATGCGAAATGACATCGTCTCAAGGGTGGTTGTGGCTCGACTCGTGTTTTTGAGTATGTAAATAGACTTTTAACTGATTTTGTGAAAATAAAATTGACTGAGTTAGCATTACTTATAATTTTAAACGATGTAAGCTCATACCGTTAAATATTAAAACAATAGCTAATGTTTATACTTAATGTATAAAATACGAACAAATTGACGACAATCTAGACTTGACTCACCGCTTCTAGAGAAGATTAAATTGTTTGGAAAGCAATCAACATTCATTGGAAATTGGATGGAATCATTGGATGGGGATCAATGCCAGCATCTATGTTTTATTTCGGAATGAACAGTTAATAATTTTTGTGTGAGAGTTGGAGTTTAAATAAGAGCATAATTTTCGCATTATTTAATTATGAAGAAATTCGTAATGGTCCTTTGGCAACTATGCAACCGACGAATAGATCGCTTAAAGTTTAAAACTTAGCATCAGCAATGGCCCAAAGGCCAGACCAGGCCATTTTCATCTTCATTTCAACATTTTTCCCAATGTAACTAAAGAAGGCATAATAGTTTTTTCACGACAATGAGAATAATGAAATAACTTGTTTAACATTATTTTTTTCGAATGGTGTACCGAAAATTCGAAAAATAAAGTGCAGAACAGATAGATTTGAACGATAAGGGTTGAGAATTAAATGACTTTTGTCAGACCGCGTTAAGTGGGGAAGGTGTTTTGGGTCAAGGGTAGTCTGGTGAGTAATCATCCCCTGCCACACACCCTAATGGTGGCTCGCAGGGTACTAAATTAAACTAAAATGGAAACATTTGGGTATTTCGATAAATGTGTTGGTGATCTGAGAAGTGGAGCTATTTCGAGTGTTTTTTAAGAGGGAATGGTGTGACTGTATGTTGAAGAGGGTAATAGAGGGGAGAATGTTGGGCAAGCGAGGAAAGGGCAGGAACAGGATAGGGATATTGGACGGGATGAAGGGAGGAAAGAAGTATACAGAGATGAAGAGGGGCCTGATGTAGAGTAGATTGCTCGATTGGGTTTTGTTTGGAGTTACAAAATATTTATTTGATAGTTGTGTCCATCCAAAAACCTAGCTTAGCCAGTAGATTACCATATATAAGCTATCATCGTTAAAATTACTAGTGGTATTCTACCGAACAAGGCACTTCTTTTGTGGATAATCACTAACTACGGCCACACGTCAAAGATCCTTCCAACACGACACTAAACGACGTGCAGGCAAATCAAGGAATACCATCTTCAACACAGAGAACGCACATTTTTCTCATTCTTACCGTCCAACACCTGTGCCTATTCTTTTTGTATCCCTCTTCCTCTTTTCATGCTATGACACCGCCCCTTCCCTACAGACTTGATCCTTTGACTTACTTCCACAGACTTAATCCCATCGTCACTCAATATGCCGCGCCTCCACTTTCCCTGTCTTCATCGAATTTCCCCCCCCTTTCTCTTCCTGCCACGCCTGCCATTGATCGTTCGTTTTTCTTTCCCAAACGACGAACGCGAAGCCGGAATTATTCGCCTCCCAGTGCTTCTGATCAAGTTCGGCAAGTTTAGCTTTAATTCGAGGTTCGGGTGTATCGGAGGTAAATGGCTAATGGTCAGGCGAGAGTTAAACAAATAAAGGGTATTTTATGGGTAGTATGTTGGTTTAAAAAGGGAGCAGCAGGATAAGAGTTTAATTTTAAACACGGAGATATCATCTGACCTGAAGAAAGTTTTAATTCGTTTTTGGATTAACGTATTCACTTGATTCATTCCTTACCCTGGGTCCGTCCCTCTTTGGAAGATAGGGAATCTATTTGCTTTGAGGAGAATGTTTGTTTCGTGTCTGATTAAGCAGCAATTAAGTGAGAAGGCCGTGCTGTGAAGTTTTCGTTTCGGTTACGACTCGGGGCCTCCCGCACAAGGCCTGGGAGTGCCCCCCTCTCTTGGGTTATTAGCCATTATAGCATCCACCTCCCTTCAACTCTACTTTGCTTTCCTTTCGCGACTTTTCACTCGTTCCCACTATACTTTCCACTATATTTTCTTTTTTTCCTTTATCACGGTCTGAGAGACATCGAAAGTGAATTTGAAATAAGGTCATCTTTTGTTCCGCAAATAGCGTTTGTGGGCGCGATTTCGCTTTTCAATTATTTTGCATTGTCCGCTGGTACGCAGGAGAGCGGGGCGAAATGCCCTTTCCAAGGATTTCAATGCGCCGGAGTTGATTTTGCGCGGGGCGGCATCTCTGGAAATCGAGTTAAAGCTCTCGGTGGAAGGGTCCAGTTAAAATGGAGATCGATTGGGTTGGCTTATTTTTTCCATTTTCGAAAAAAACCTGCGTTGAACCTCAGTGTTAATGGAGTTGGAATAAACAGTGAAGAGGAAGAGGGATGCATTCAGATGCAGCCCTCCTGCAATACTTACTTGCGTCCCGTGTGATTCGGTGATGCGAGGACACGCCTCTTGTTTCGTTCGCTCAAATCGTTGTAGTGGGACGTCGACTTGGAAGGATTAAGCCCAATTCGCGTCGAAATGGTGGGCGAGATGGTACAGGCATGAGCGGAGGAATATTTACTGCCGATCCGGTCGATGTGTAAGCAATCAGTTTTCCGTCCCATAATTCTGAGCCACAAGAGAATTATATTTAATGAGTGGTGCCTAACACCCCCTGCCACACGCCTTTGCGGCGCCTTGTGGAGAATTATGTATATGTAGAAGACAATTATTAAATTTAACATTAATCTTAAAACGGAATCCCTTGGCCTTTACATCAGGCTATTAAAAATTATATATATTATATATACGAGTACATAATATTTTAACCATAAGCACAGTAATCAACCCGAAAGTCGGTTTGGTAGGTGATGGTAAAGTTAGGTGAGAGAGAGACCTAAGACAGTACTAAGCTTCTCAGAAAGATCTGGTACCCGAAAAATCACATAGCTTGGGTGGAGCTGCTGGTGCCTTGCCCGGGAATCGAACCCGGGACCCTCCGGTCAGTACTCCTACCCACTACGGGGAATTCGTAAAATGAGTTAGGTTTGCTGATGACCAAGCATTAGTTGCTCAGTCAGCCAAGGGGTTGCAAGCATTGCTGAGTGAATTGGAGGTTCAGTGCGATAGATATGGGATGAGAATTAATATTAATAAAACAAAGGTTATGCGATTTTCCAGAAAGAAAAGGGCTAAGCTAAGCATTAAAATAGGAGGGCAAAAATTAGAGCAGCTAGAACAATTTACGGCTATGGTTTCCCAGGAAGACCGCATCACAAAGATTAGGTGTAGCTGAGAGTGCCCAGGGAGGCTTGGCTGAGAATCGAACCCTAGCCCTCCGGCCAGTAGCGAACCCGAGACCTTTGGGTTGGGAGCGATTGTACTCGTCCTGCTTTTGACGCGAAAGCTGTTCAAGGTTGGTCCATTGACGTCGTGCATATAGCATTTCTCCAAAAGATTAGTTCGTGGCGTGTATTGAGTGCTTCCGCGACATATTGGATTCTCTTTGCCTCTATTTAATTGATGGTGGAGGTTTCAGGGATTCAGTTGTAATTATTATTTTAGAAGTTCAGAGGTGGTGTTTTTTACTGAGCGCCTTGTATGTAGCGAATCACGGAGAGTTTAGATCGAACTACGATTCTAGTAATTCCCCGAAGAGAGGGGCAATGTAGTAGCAGTCGTCTCCGTCAGCCTCGGAGTTTTCCACGGTGTTGTATGGTGATTTCGCATTTTACAAATATCGAAAATGAAAGAATTATGCAAGGATTGAATAAATAAGTAGAATTCGATTTAATATTGACAAAAACGTCAAGGATTTGGTAATTTTGCAAAATTGAGTGCAAATTCTATTTCTATCGCGTTAGATTAAAAAATCACTATTTCATCCATGGCACAATGAAACTAGGAATTTAATAAGTGTTTTTATTTATACAATTTACAACGATATATTCATTGCGCGAGTCACTTTAGATTATATGAACGAATAGACAACTAAAGTTTACGAATCTCCACGACTCTTGTAACACGAAAACATACAGTCAAAGGGATTCTGTATTTTATCCATAATTTCCGGAAAACGACACTCTAGTGTAGATGCACAAGATGTGCTAAAAAACCGGACTGATTTCATTCTGCGCAAACCGTTCAACAGATCGGAACGAGACAAAGTGCGCCATCTAGCGACACATCTGACGACTGAAACGAGAGGTGTTGTTTACGTCGAGTCGTTACGCAGCAGCAGCGGTACGTGTCTTAACCTGTTCGTCGCCGCGTGCAACGGCAGCAATGAAGGAGATAGAGGAACAACGTGTGTGCGTGAAATTTTGTTTCAAACTTGGAAAAATTGCTACGAAGACATTTGGAATGATTTGGCAAACCTTTGTTAGTGAGGCTATGAGTTGATGAAGCCAGTGTTTTGAGTGGTACAGTCGTCGTTTTACATCGGGCAGAACCTCGACAGATGAAGATTCGCGAACTGGGCGACCTTCCAATTCGACAGGCCCCAACCATGTCAAATTGGTGAACGATTTGGGGCGGGCAAATCGCCGTTTAACTGTTAGATAGCCAAGGAAGTGAACATTAGTTTTGGGTCCTGTCAGACAATTTTTACAGACATTTTGGGCATGACGTGCGTCGCATCAAAATTCGTCCTACCTGAATGTGGTATATATCGTATAAATGGATGTCTGTAAAGTTGTTACCTGAAGATGACGTTGAAGGTCGAAACCCGGGTCGTATCGTAATAAATTTTCTGTGGAATCACAAAGTTACCATTCTTTCATTTCCAATATGAATCGATTCCACAAAGTAACGCTGGAAACCATCAATTGCGGGCATTAAAACTAATGGTACGGTGTACCTGAAGAGGATCCCTAAGGCGGCTTACCAGGCAGGGTTCGAGAGGTGGAAGAAACGTTGGCAAAGGTGTGTCGTCAGTCAAGGCATGTACTTTGAGGGCGACAAGTTCGATTAAGTCATATCCATCGAAATAAACAAGCTAGAAAATCAGTCCTGTCTTTCACACCTTTGACTCGTCGCACTAACTGCCACTTTGAGGAAGGAATAGCACGAGACGAAGGAAAAGGTGGAAATGCTGGTCAGGTGGGTGGGCCACAAGGGCCCACGATCTTCTGTATGGGGAACGAGGGGAGGCGTGAATGGATTAATGTGATGTCGTTAGGGCATATTGTTGGAGAGTTCGTTAATCCTCCGGTGTTGGTCAAGCGCGACACCTCCCCCCCCGCCCCCTAGTGCACTCGAGCGGCAGACAAGAAACGATCGATGCGCGATTTCATGGTACTAAATAGAGTTGTGGAAAGGGTAATTTTTGATTTGGATGTTTTAAGCTTCGTTCAATCGCTTTATAAAGGGTGCAAACTTCAATTTCCTGTCATCCTTTTTCGATCAAACTTCCAAAATTCAAGCCACCCTAAATTTAAAAAATATCAATAGGATGTCACGATGATAACACAGGCCAACAGTGGTTTTGGTGCCGGAGCTTTTAATGATGATTTAAAGAACAATTGGGGTGCTGAATCCAATTATGACCCTAGTTTTTTCCTATCAGCTATAGTTTTCAAGATATAGATATGTTTTCACTTACGTAAAAAAATCTTCTACATGATGATATGGGAATATTATATTAATAATAAAACCCACTAAATATAAAGACTTGATTTATTTCTAGGGCTGTTAAATCACCCACAAACACAGCAGAATTTTACAATACAATTGAACACAAATACTAATTTATTTTACTGTAATAAAACAAATTGAAAAGAAAAAATACATAAAAACATCACTTAACACATCGGAAGCTTCTTTTGCGCGATTTTCTTGAGTGCACTTTGTTCAAACAGTCTCGTTTTAAGCACCAGCGGTAATCTGCCATCATATGGTTATCCCATCTTCCTTGGTAGCGAGCTACCATTGTTTTTATATCCTGGTGAAATCTTTCACCTTGTTCTTCACTTGTGTCTCCTAAATTTCCAAGAAAATTGTCTAAGTGGCTGTGTAGGTAGTGAACCTTTGTGCTCATATTACATCCAAGTGATTTGAAGTTACTGAGCATAATGTTTACCAGCTCAATATAATTTTCACTTTTGTGATTTCCTAGAAAATTTTTTATGACCTCAACAAATGACATCCAACTAATTTTTTCAATCTCATTCATTGACTCGACAAAAGCAGGATCCTTTGTAAGTTGTCTGATTTGTGGCCCCTCAAAAATACCAGCTTTAAGTTTTTCAATACTTATATGGGGCATCTTTAGTCTTAAGTAGCCGAAGCATGGTCCATCCTTGTCAAGAGCCTTTACAAATTGCTTCATTATGCCTAGTTTAATATGTAGAGGCGGTAAGATGATTTTCTCTCTTTCAACTAAAGACTCAGCAATGATGTTTTCTTTCCCAACAACCAAGTTTTCTCTCTTAGGCCACTCCTTCTTAATCCAGTGGTTTTGTCTGTCCCTGCTATACCAGAGGCACAAGAAACAAGGATATTTTGTGTAGCCACTTTGCTGCCCAAGAAGAAAGTTCACCATTTTTAAATCTACACAAATCACCCAGCGATGTTCCTGGTACTTCATCTTCTGTGAGACCAATGCTATTGTATCGTATTCTTCTTTCATTTTAGTTGAATGAGCGATTGGTATTGCGCCAAACCTGTTACCATTGTGAAGAAGTACACATTTTAAACTACGCTTGGAGCTATCAATAAACAAACGCCAATCACTAGCATTATATTGTGATAGTAGTTCCATTTTTTCCAAAAGACCCTTAACGTCTAAACAAAATGTAAGATTGTCTTCTTGAGTAAAGAAGGGTAGCATATCCTTTTCCCTTGTGCGATAAAAACTTATTTTTGTACCGGTACCGTACCGTATTTTTGTTTTGTAATCTCATTGGCCTACAATATAGAAATATACATAAAACTTATTGACAGTTTATTGAAAATAAAAGGAACACCGCAGAGTGGTTATAAATTAGTATACTTGTAGATTTATTTAACTTTGAAATTATTTCCCGGAATATATCAAATATTAAAACAACTAATCGTAAGATGTGCCATATCTAAAAAAGTAGAGCTGTTAAATAAAAACGGATTTCATATTTGGATTCAGCTCTACAAATTTAGTTAAAATCAGCACAAAGATTCCCGGCACCAAAAAAAAAATTTTTTTGTAGGCCTGTGTAAGCTACGCAAGGCTTTTCATGCTAAAATTAGTGTATAAACGACAGAAGTATTTAAATGCGTTGACTAAACTTCACCTTGTTTCGAGTGCGTTTTTTCAACGCTCGCCCTGCGTTCGAACACTACATTCATGCAGAGTGATACAGTGCGCTTTTGTTTAATAAATATAAAGTAGTTTAGGAAATAAACACTAGATCATTTTGCTTAAGAACTATTTTTTTAGGGTCAATCGAATCAAGGTGCATTTAGGGGCAGTGTACGACACCTCAGCACCTTGGAGACGCCAACAACCCGCTGATCACCGGGCAAATTGGACCGGCTCGTGGTTTTGAGTGCGTTGCCGACAGTTCTCGTTATGTTTTTGACAATGCCTATTGTTCATTCCATCTGCATTGGTGCGGATGATAAGGCGGCCGATTAGTCGTCCAAACAAAGCACGTTCGTCGCGAAAATTTATCTTCATCTAGTTGTTCGCCCTGAAAGCCGTTCGGCGATGTATAGCGGCATCGGTGGCAAGAGATAAGGGGAAGGGTTTTGAGAGATTGGATCTGGAGCGGGGGGAGCTTAAAGCTCTAAGCTTTATGTCATTTGTTCTCCTTAAAATGAATGCAATAGCCCTCACTTCTCTTTCACTCATAATCTGTTCGGCGTGCGAACTCCTAGTGCACTTGCAAATTGAGATTGTTATTGTGATATTATATTTCAGGAGAGAACGCAAAGAGTGTATTTTTGTTGTAACCATTATGTAACGAATTCATGATGGCAGGGTGAGACATTTATTTATAGGTTAATTTTGCACCATTTTCATCTGGACCTCGGAAAAAGTTATATTTGGGATCATCATTCAAATGAGGCGTGTTCAGAAAATAACTGGAATTCTTAAAGGATTTAGAGAGTCCGATTGCCAATTTTTTATCATAATATGTTGGTATACATGACGCAAAAGTATGATATACTTTTAAGTTATTTCATTTTTTAGTTTGTCTGTGGCAGCCCCTAAGGCCAGACGTGTTTTTATTAGCTCGACCATTTTCGTTTGTTAAAAATAGCGGACCAAAGAATTTGCTTGCGTAAAAAATGAAATAAAGGGTGACAAAGTGTGTGAAATGTTAACAAAGGCCTATGGAGAGTCTGCAAATGACTAAAACAAGAGTTTACGAGTTGCATATACTATTCAGTCAAATGGAAATAGATAGATGTAAGGAAAAGGGATAGGAACACACATAAAAGGCGAACTCAGGAGAGGTGGGGAAGGCGGAATGGAGGAGATCACAAGCGTAAAAATATTTCTTTGACCGGGACTTGAACACCGCACCTTTCGACGTGCCGGGCCGATGCTCTAACCACTTGGGCTCTGAGGCTATCGAGCGAACGTAATTCACACTGAAACCTGCGATCTTACTTGTAGCCTAGTTCCCCGATTCTTTGGCCAAGAGATGGCGTCAGGGAGCTATTTCACCCACTATAGGAGAAATAGACGTCACACAAGAGGAAAGAACAGTAGAGTTTAGCAATCATACACCGTCATAAAGGATGCGAATAGTACGTTTCGTGGCACGCATAGCGAGAAGGAGACAAGCCACATCTACCTTTGGAGTATTCTGCTCCTTATTCTCTTCTTTTCTAGAATTACTTTAGCAACTTCGTCTCTTCTCCAGCCGTATTTATAACATCAGTTTGCCTTCATCGCATTTTCCCCTCTCTCTCTTTTTCGGCTTAGATAGGTTTTCGATGGACCCATCATCGACTGCTGCCGTTCCAAGCCCAGCCTGAAGTGACGATAAACACCCAACGCTGACACCGACTGACCGATGATGACACTTTGAAAAAAGTCATTCTTCAACTCCGCTGACTTTCTGCATGCCTTCATTGCATCCGACACTCCGCATTATATCGCCCTAATTCCACTCTAACTCTAAATTCTCAGCAAAGCACGACACGAAATTAAAAAAAAACAGAGATGCATATAAACAACGATGAGGGATCAGAATAACGTAGTCCAACCCGGTAGGGATGAAAACATTCTGGTCAATAATAGTCTGGTATGTACAAGTCTTGTTTTCACCCCATGCCACATACCTTAGCGGTGGCATGCAGGGTACTCAAAATGCTAAAAACCAAAGGTTTATCATAGTATAGTATTAGGTAGGTTTTGGGTGGCTACAAGGCTTCCTGCATCCGTCCAACAAGTCACAGCCTGCGGCACTACAATAAACCATTTTTCAATTCAGCCAATCGCATGTGTTCTACTTTCCTTAAATCCTATCCCCAACATGCCTCTCTCCCTTTCTTTTTCTACTTCGCCTGCTTAGCGTTATCCCCTCTATCACTGTCTTCAAAGCCTACCAATTTATTTTCGGAAGTCCTAATGGCCTTGTCCGTTTTCGACAGTTTGAAGAGCCTGACTGATCGGTAGTGCCCCGATGACGGAAGTCGTGACGTGTCCACACTGGCACGTGTTGGGTGACGCGGGAGGCCCCCTCTCCCCGCACGCGACGCGATTATCGATCTCCCGCCGCCGCTTTTTATTTCATTCGAAATCGCAGAAATTTAAGCGCACGAAACTAACGAAAGCGTGACACGTTTCAAGGCGTGACATGTCAGAGAGCGGATATTTTAAGCATTCTCTTCACCGACATGTCTGGGCTCAACCAGGGTTACTGCCCTGACGAAAAGGGCGAGAGATCCAGGGGCAGTACAAGGCGTGATTTGTGCAAAACAGAGCTCAGTGCCCTTCGTCAAATATTCATGTGTTCTCCCGTGGTGATAGTAGAATTTCCCCTTCTCACTTTTCATTTCCGCATAACCTGTCTTCTTATGGTGGAGGCCTGTCGAATAAATGGTTATGGTTCATTTTCATTCTCTTTTTTGGCATAAAACTATTACATTAGACGAATCAACACTTGTTTTGAATTAAGTCTTCCTCCAGCATGTAAGGGATCGGGATGGTGCGGTGGCTAATGTACAGGAGGGGCCGGGTTCAAAGCCTGGAGACAACAAATATTTTCAGCGAAATCCCAATCCCTACTTGTGGTGCTTTTTGGAGAGCACTGGCAGTGAGTACTGGGTCCGTCGGATGGGACGTTAAGCTGCGGACCCCTTGGCGCCTTTCGACAAGAGTAGGCTAATTCCGACGCAGGGTTTCTCTTCCACCCTTCACCCTCCCTGCTCATTCCTAATGGCGCGAATGACCTCAGCTGTCGGCTGCCTCCCATAACTACTGTTCCAGCATGTATAAAAAATTTGCGCGTCATTTTATAGCATAGTGCCATTTACATTGGTAAACAATTGCATTGAAATTAGAGACAATTATGAATATTGTAAATTAAAGATTTGATCGATCTACGGATATTTATTTGTGCGGTTTTGGATCATTCGTTTTCTTTTCATAAAATGATTACTATTTCCGTTTGCTGTCTCGTACGATTTCTTTCTTTGAGTGTTCATTGACGATGGAATGTTGATGATGAGATAGAACGGTTGGCGGGAGGAGAAGTGGGGATCAGGGTTGCGTTGTCATGCAATGCGGCACAAAAAGCGCGGGATTAAAGAAATATGTATTGCAGTGCGATTTGTCGGGTTGTGTCGTGTTAGGTGAGACTTAGAATTTTGGCGTTGTCCATCTTTAACCTATCCTGAATGCCCGTATATTATCAATAATGGTAACAAATGTTACCGCAAATGTGTTGGGATGTCCATTTCATTTTGGACTTTTTCTGTATCCATGAGTAAATAATTTTTATTTGTATTACGATTGTTTTATTTCTGTCTTCTTTAAGAACAAACAACTTTTATAAATATTCTGTTCACTCTTGATTGTAAGTACTTCAAATGCAGCGGTATCTATTCTAAATCTCCAGGAAATTTGCCGGTATTCCAAGTGCGTCCGACGATCGACAATTTTTTTCTAATCATTCGAGAAAATTAAACTTTACTTCAAAGAATGCGAAACGAGTTGGAAGTTAGAGTTGAAGAAAATTCTGATTGAAAGAGGCGAGATGAAGAGAAAGGTCACACTCAAATAATCTGGGTCACATATTCTACTCCATGTTCGCATTTTGCAGCGGAGTTCCCCCCTCATCTGTTTTCGGTATTAAGTTCACGCGTGGCTGCCGAGGGCGCCCTTCCGCAAAGGGCCGGGCCGGGGCCACACACGACGGCTGAAAATAAAAGGCCCCCGCCGCCCCACGGGGGCACACCTCCCGTTCCGAGGGAATTAGGCACTGATCCAGCAATAGCATGGTCACACGCGAACACCCATGACCACTTGGGCGATATTAATTTAACGGACGTGGTCCACAGATCAATGGGAAGTCCATAATGGACCCAGGAATCAAGCACTGCTACACTTCTTTGGACGGCTGATTGTTATTATTGGTATTCTACCTGTCATGATAGGTTGGGGATGGACGCAGTTTGAACAATTGTACAAAAAGACATTTATGTACTTACATATCCTAACAAAAAGGCACAACCTCTTGGGGCACTCCAGTAAGCCCCTCCTCAGTTCCATGTACTTTTTTCCTCCCTTCATCCCGTTCAATATCCCTACCCTGTTCCTGCCCTTTCCTCGTTTGCCTAACGTTCTCCCCTCTATTACCGTCTTCAGCATCCCACTGCCGATCAATACGCCTTTCAAACATTTTTCCTGCCTCCATAGGATTTCTCCCAACAAATCCCTCTCCTCGCCCAACATACCTAATACTCATTTGTTTTCCAATCTGTCCATTTCTCCATTCTTCTCCACATCCACATTTCAAAAGCCTCCAATCTACTTCTATCATCCTGCCTCAATGACCACGTTTTCGCGTCGTTCAAAACTACCCTCCTTATCAAAGTTTTAATGAGTCTTTTCTTAACGTCCGTATTCAAACGTCCCTGCCATCAACTCTTTGCTTCTGGTGAAAGCCTCTTTCCCTAGTGCAATGCTTCTCCGTACGTCCTTTTTACCCTCCTATTTTAATATTTAACTTTTCTTTAGGCGTTTTTTTTCTGGAAAATCGCATAACCTTTGTTTTTTTAATATTGATTCTCATCCCATATTTATCGCACTGAACCTCCAATTCACTCAGCATTGCTTGCAACCCCTTGGCTGACTGACAAATTAGAGCTTGGTCATCAGTAAGCTTAACTGATTTTATGAATTCCGCACAGATTTTCATTCCTGTCGTGGATGGCTTACACGACAGTAAATGTATTTTTTCTGACACTCTCCATTACAATACATTGCTTTGTAGCTCAACCTCTGCCTCTCTAACCCGTCAAATTCTCCCTTCCGGCCATCCTCAAAGCCTTAAACTTCCAGTGCTGCTCTGCGTGCATACTTCTTCATCCACTTTCCTTCCCATCCTCCTATTTCTCCAAACAATCATTTATCGAAATCGGTGAAAGGGAGAAGGCTTCCTGAAACAAATTAAAATAATTCGTTTTTGACTCTTCTTACCCCCAATTGAACCGCGTGAATGCGGCTGTATCTCTGTATACAATTGTCAGAAACAATTTTCCTGTTCTCGTTCGCGGAGACACATTGATTTAATGCTATCAATTCTGTGTCAACACAAGATGAGGTAACATCAAAAAGAAAATAAATTATTGATTTGCATTTCAGAAAACAGCGAAATAATTAAGTCCGCACGGTGCACAGGGGCAGAGGCACAGTGCACAGATTGTGAGGTGAGGTCCCGGATTCGATTCCGGGCGTCGTCTCCTCCCAGGCTGACCCAATCTTAGTGATTCTTCCGGGCTTTTTGGAGGACTGACTGGCTGGGTTGTGAACACAGTTGCCACCACTGAAAAAAGCCCCGAAAGCGACTTCGACTCGTTCCGCTCTTCCCATGGGCCACGTGCGGGATCGACGGGTCGCGTTATTCGCTTGTTGATATTTTTAAACGTTCGCCGTCCCCCGTTCGGGAGATACAGGGGCGCGCGCGTCCCGGGAGCGGCCGTCGCGTCGGCGGGGAGAAATCTCGCCAGAGGCCGATAAATATGAATCCGAGAGAGCGACCGACCGCGGGGCCGGGTGCCCTCCGCGCTATTGATTTCGGCCGCAGCGACGGCGTGGCGGGGGGCACTGGGGGAGGGGGTGGGTGACCACCGTTTTGTCAGAATCCTTGTCTCCGCCTCACCCCGCTCATTTGTTTTCGCGCCATGCATTCGGATGCTCGGCACACTCGCCAGTGCCTCAAACGGCGGACCGCCTCGCCGTCCTCTTTGACCACGAACCATCCTTACCTGTTTTTAGCCCCGTCTCTCCTCCACAAATCCACCCGAAACTTTTAAACAGAAAAAATTAAACCAATACCTTTGGACTTCAAATATTTTCCTCCCACCAACCTTGTATTTCCCCACTGACATTGATGACCATTGGCAACACTTCAATTTAACCACATAAGTAATCCCAACTTCCACGAAGGGGAACCTGATACCATTCATTTCATTCCCATTTCAACTTACTATTGTTTAAAAAAATAAAGGCGCTAACCCTACAAATGACTCCCTTTAAATATGGTAATATCATTTAGATGTTTTGTAAATTGGGGTGTTAACATTGTAAAGACATGGAGAAATATTTTTTTTTCTCGCGAGTACTTCGGTATATGGAGTAGGTGATTATTTTCTCGTTGCCACCTTCTCTCACCATTTGGTCTCAATTTTGCCCAAATAACGACCTCTATCTATTTCGTTTTACTTAGTGCCATGGCGTGTTCAGTGATGACATATATATATATATATATATATATATATATATATATATATATATATATATACCAAAGATGGACTCCTAACAAAATACAATCCATCGACAGCAATGTATCTATAATATATAGCTGTAATAGTGGGGAGAATGTTAGGCAAACGAGGAAAGGGCAGGAATAGGATAGGGATGCTGGACGGGATGAAGGGAGGAAGGAAGTACATAGAGAGGAAGAGGGACCTGATGTGGAGTAGGTTGCTGGATAGTATTTTGTTAGGAGTCACAGAATATTTATTTGGTAGTTGTGCCCATACAGAACCTACCTTAACCTGTAAATTACCTTTTATATATTTATATACATGTTAATTCTATAAATTTTTGTCGATCGATATTAATGCATGTTCTTCACACGTAGCTGAACTAATTAGGTTAACAATCATACACGTTGGTGGAAATTAATAAGGTTCAGTTTCTCAATTTATTCACCGTACAGGATATTCCATTCAGATTTCGAAAATGTTTAACCAACTCATTTTAATTGAATGCTGTTCTGCATATGTGAGCGGATGGATTTTCAGGAATGCGCTATGGCAGACTATTTAATGCGCGTTGGTCAATGTTAAACAGGTAACAACCCGGAGTGGTTTCTACGCTTGGGGGGGTGTATCGTTGGGTCGTTTCATTGAACGCGGTCGTAAGCTGCTGACGCCGTCAGTAGCAGAGTGGGTACTTCATCTTGCAAAGGAGCGATCCGCTTTAAAAATGAACTCGTTTCGGACGAAAACCTTTACGACGACTGCGAACAGTGCAGGGGCGAAGCGCGCGTGCACCGAATTCCAATGGTGCTCACTCTATCACAGGCAAGTGGTCTCGCTCCAATTTCAGCGAAGCGGTTGGTGTGGAATATTCCTTTGCTCAGCTGCACCGAGGTCCCAACTCACCCACGTGCGGGGATCAACGTATGGCTCCTTTCTCCCCCTTAAAGCTTAAATGCCTCGGATATTGATCAGTTCTTCTTTATCTTCCGAGTCTGTGGTTTTTAAAGGTCATAGCTTCTCGCCATCCACGTCTTCACGCATAGGCCTCCTTGCTGCGGTATTTGGGATTCCGGTCAATTTCCTTTTTAACTTTTTATTCCCTCAGCCACCTGAGAGTAATCTGTATTGCATGTTAAGGTGGTCCAATTCTTTATTTTCCTTCCGAAATCTCCGCAGTTTATCTTTTTTAACGACGTTGATTCGGCATTATTACTCCACGGAAAAATGTCTGCACCCCCACTAACGATTCTCCAGAAAGTTTTGCGGGATGAGGAAGAATAATGACTTCCCTGACCCCAATCGGCAACCATTTCCTGTTACATGCTCCTCGCTCCCGACCAACTTATTGATCGGTTGGAATGTGTTCCTGCCAACCACTCCCAAATATGGCGACCTTAAACCCTATCTCCCCATGCTGCCTCTGAATCTCTCATCCACACCAGAGTATTAGTTTTCCTTTCTTTTGAACAAAGTTATACTGTCTTAAAGTAGGCAACAAATTTCAAAGGGCAGGGGGGGAGGGTTTCGAACGAATGCGAGGGCGGTGGAAATGTGGGGTGGACGACCTTTTCGCGAGGGGGATGTTCCCGCCTTTTTCGCCACAACCCTGCATGGTGCTGCCACGCTCCGCAAGGATTCGAACTTATTGAACTCG
Organism: Hetaerina titia; assembly: GCA_037158775.1. Taxonomy (NCBI): domain Eukaryota; kingdom Metazoa; phylum Arthropoda; class Insecta; order Odonata; family Calopterygidae; genus Hetaerina; species Hetaerina titia. The sequence continues at coordinate 94,845,091 of CM073777.1, forward strand.
TAGTCTAGGAACGGTCCCGTACGTGGCGCCTCGACTCGGATTTTTGGCGAACTTGGTCGGTTCCGGCACTCGTTGTTTCCAGCTTTCGCCGAGAGGTGGCACTAGAGATGCTCTCTACGAAAGATGACTCTCGGTTGTCAGTGAAGATGGAGTTGGATTAACCGGCGGGCCGTTTGCGGTTTTAATTTCCGAGAACATTCCATTTTTTAGTAGTTTTTAGGCGAACCTTAGCTTGCAGTTCCTCTGCGTTGCCTCCTTAATTTCATTCCTAATTTCTCACCTTTCTCAGCTTCTGTGTGATTAAATCATTGCGTGGACGATTACTCGTTTGATATATTTCCCGGAAAATTTCGCTCGTCTTTAGCGGGATGCCCTACTGGGTTAAGAAGTGCTTACAGTTTACTTAAATGAGTTTAGTCTCTAGATATCACGGTCATTATTTATTCACCACCACGCGAAATAGTTGCGTCTAAAGGGAACTCCCAGGAGTAATTTACTCCGATTGTTACCAATGAGTTATAGAAGCGAATGTCACGCAGCCAGTCCATTTGAAAATAATACAGAATCCATCTCTTTTTATTCTTACTGATGTGCTTCAACCAAGGTGTGCCACTGAATGACAATTTGATTATTGATGTTGTTGTAACTCCGTCGCCCAAAAGCTTTCGTTTTCGAAAAAGTTTCAATTAATGGGTCTTTTGAATGCGGCAGAAAAGTGTGGATTAGTGTTAATTGCGTTGTACACATAAATTAATGCGAACACTAGACCCCACCTTCCTTTATGTGCGTGTGTTGTGCGTGTTATTTATCGTCAATGTACACCTCTTTGAAGTCTCGTTACGTTTAAATATTAATGTGCTTTTGTTCGTTCACGTTTTGGGGGCTATTATCCGTCGTTAATTTTGAAAGAAGCGTTATTAATTTAATAATTTAATATGCGATTCACCTGTGAAACCGAAAGGAAAAACAAATTTCACTAATCGAAGTATCCCAATAGTCGTTATATATATGTATGTATGTGTGTGTATATATTATATATATGTCCATTTCTATGAGTGGATGAATATATATACATATATGTAAACCCAATCCAGCAACCTACTCTACACCAGGTCCCTCTTAATCACTCTGTACTTCTTTCCTCCCTTCATCCCGTCCAACATCCATACCCTGTTCCTGCTCTTTCCTCGCTTGCCCAACATTCTCCCCTCTATTACCCTCTTCAACATTCCACTACCGCTCAATACGCCTTTCATCCATTTTTCCTGCCTCCATAGGATTTCTCTCAACAAACCCCTCTCCTCACCCACCATCTCCAGTATTGTAATAAGTAATGAGGAAGTCATTTGTTTTCCTTTCGGTCCATTTCACCTTCTCCATTCTTCTCCCGACCCACATTTCAGAACCCTACAATCTACGGTTATCCTCCTGCTTTAGTGTCCACGATTCCGCGCCGTGCATAGTTACGCTCCATATCTGAGTTTTCACGGGTTTTCCTTAACCTCCCTACACAACGTCCCCGTCAGCAACTCCCTCCCTCCTCCTTGTGAAAGCTTCTTTTCCTAGCGCAATTCTTCTCCTTACTTCCCTACTACTTTGACCGTGTTGGTCCACAACACTTCCGAGATACGTAAACTGTTCTACCTCCTCTACTTTTTGCCCTCCTATTTCAATTTTTAGCTTAGCCTTTCTCTTTCTGAAAAATAGCATAACCTTAGTTTTATTAATATTGATTCTCATCGCATATCTATCGCACTGAACCTCCAATTCACTCAGCAATGCTTGCAACCCCTTAGCTGACTGAGCAACTAATGCTTGGTCATTAGCAAACCTAACCGATTTTACGAATTCCCCTCCGACTTTCATTCCTACCTCCAGTTCTTCCCATGCCTCTTTAATCATTTCCTCTACATATACGTTGAACAGTACCGGTGACAATGGGCAACCCTGCCTTACACCTCTTCCTAACACTGCCCATCCGGACTCTCCGTTCCCCTACTCGCACCTGATTAGCCTGAGACATGTACAGGTTGCGGATCAGTCTCCTGTCCCTCCAATCCATTCCTATTTTCTGCAATACACGCATTAATTTTTCCCAATTCACTCTATCAAACGCTTTTTCGAAATCTACAAAACAGGCAAATACGTCCTGATTGCATTCCATATTCCTCTCGATTAGTGACCTCATTACTCCAATGGCATCACGCGTGCCTCTCCCCTTCCTAAACCCAAACCGATCTTCCCCTAAGTAATCATTTACCGTACTCTCTATCCTTTTGTTGATGATCCTGAGAATAACTTTAGCTGCGTGGGATATCATGCTTATTGTTCTGTAATCCTCACATTACGTAGCCTTTACCTTTTTCGGAATAGGAACTAACACTGATTTCACAAAATCTTCTGGCTAGATCCCTTCCTCATAGATACTTCGAATCAGTCCATATAGTCTTTTTCCCACATTTTTCTAAACATATGTATATAATCCCGCCATACGGCGTACAAACATTCATTAACATAGAAATGGATATAAAGAAAGGGGAAAGGAACACACATAAGAGGAACACACAGGAGAGGTGAGGAAGGCGAAATCAAGCAGACCACTAATGTAAAAATATTTTCCTCGACCGGGACTTAAACACATATCCGCGGATTCCTCCACCTCCGGGCGGATGCCCTAACCACCTGAGCTATGATTCAATTAATTTTTATTCAGTCGAGTTCATACGTTACGCAGCAAGTGTTTACATTGTACATAATATAAGCCTATGGATTTTGGTTACAGAATATTTTTCCCATATAAATATATTCATACACATATATACACATAAACATAAATAAACATATACACACATACATATGTAGACATACTATACATTCATATATCTCCATATACAATTGTTATCATATGCAATACTGTTGAAGAAAATAATGAGGCAAGGTTCACAAGATATACATTATATTTGGTGAGGGTTATCGATTAGTTTGAAACACATTCTGTAAAGCAACTCTTCAACCACTGGCGAAGTGTGTCCGGCACCGTGGGCAGCCACATCCGTTCCACCATTGCTTGCATACCTTTTGCGGAATTTTTTTTCGCTGTTCTTAATTGCATGAACTCCACGATTAAAGTAGTCAATAGCTTTTTGAAACTCGGAAAGAGCCGAAAGTTCAGGGTGATCAGATTTATGTCTGTAATGGCACCACCGCCGAACACGTCCCAGGTTTTATATATCTTTTTCAGGGCTTCCCATTCTCTGAGTTTTTTGCCGCAGCCAAGAATCAGGTGAGCGACGTCTATTCGACCTCATGACGGACAAAGGGGCGAATCAGCCAAGCGTAGGTGGTGCCTCACATCCCTCGTCAAGACCGTGTTGGCGATTAGGTTGAATATTTGACTACGAACCTCATCGTTCCCTCTGCTGGTCGCCCAGTTTTTCCAAGATAATGTCGTTTTGGATGTCATTTTTCCCTGCTTAGCGAGCGCTCTGAGATACAGGGTCTTGACCCTAATTGTTTCTCCATTTCTCAGGAGTGAGGCGACCTTTTTCGTTTCTTCAAATGCCCTCCGGTGGCATTCGTCTTGCGCGAGTGCTTGCCACGCGTCCCTGAGGAGTGCCTTTCGCCACGCGTCGTCACCTCCGAGGATGCGCTGGCCGAGCTTCGCGTAGACCACCTTTGCTTTTAGAGCTGTATCCGTTAAATTGAGACCACCCAGCTCAAACGGGCCATTGAGCTGGTTGCGGGACACTTTCTTTACGTAGCCGTTCCAGATCATTTGGTTGGTCGCTTTAATAAAGTAGGCATTGTATTTAGGGGGTAAGGGCCACAAATGGGCCACATACCATAGCCTCGGGAAGACAATCTGGTTCAGGAGGTGGACGCGGGTCACAATCGGGAGGGAAGGTAGTGCAAATTTCCCAACACTCCATTTTATGTGGTGGTCTAGTTCCCACTCCCCAGTTCCGCTCTATCGTAGGAGCCAACTCCTTCTCCCACCAGAACCCTAAGATTTTGAGGGAGGGCGCCTCTGACCAACCGATGGAGGTCGGGGGTGGGCTTCCCTTCAGCAGGAGAAATCTGGATTTCCGATTGTTGAGGAAGAGACCACCCTGCTCGTATGACTTATGTGTATAGATATACTAAATATATATAAATATATATGAATAAATATATATATAAACATAAATATATAAAAAATATTTATACACACATAAATATATGTACATATATATTTATATAATACATATTTATGTATAAATAATAAGAAATACGTTTACAATCCATTGGCGTCGATCGACGCGACGGTCCGAGAACGTTACCCCAGGTTGAGTAACTTGGGAATCGGGGTTCAATTCTCTGAAATATCCCCACTTCAACGGCTGCCTCCGCTTTCTATCGGAAGGCGAGCTGTTTGCGGGGGGATAGCGCCCCCCGAGACGCCCCCTCCTCTGTCCGCGGCCCCCGGGGTGCCTGCCTCTGTTGTCCCTGGCCATCCGCCGTGGGAAACGAAGCGTCGTCCGTCAATCGCAGTCTCTTTCTGGGAATCTCTTCCCTAGTGGACAATACAAGATCGTGTCGCTCTCGAACAAACTTGATCCATGGAGTGAAGTGCGAAACTTGGAACCTATTAACAGAAAACCACAAATATTATCAACCGTTATGTTAATCTTGGCGTAAATAATGGAACTCAGATTATTTCTTGTGGGAATTGCTTCAATAAAAGGTTTCCTTGAATATAAATGACTTTGTCGGACGTTTATGACTGGAATATTCGCAATCATTTCTTACCGGTTCTCTATGGCATAGGCATACTTTCTAAAAAATGTATGATTTTCGTTAAGAATGGTGTACAAAATTTCGTTCGCTAGGTCGCTAGGTTATTTGCCAATAGTTACATGCGATTCTGTCTTGGGAAACCTGGTTTATCCCTGCAATGAAATCGCTTTTCCATTTTTCTGCTATGCTATAAATACATTATCTTCTGTTTTAATCGCAATTCATTGTTTTTGAAAACAGCATGTTTAGTGTTAAATTAACGAGTTTTCCTGGTGCTCCGCTTTAGAGTATTTCCCCTAAAATTGTGTGCATACGTATATTTATATATATATGTTTACATCCCGATATACCCTTTCGGGACTGACATCAGTGAAAAAAACTCATTTTAATTTGCTTTGGGGAACTTAACACCGATGCAAACCAACTCCGAATAATTCACTTGCTCTTTTGATCTGTATGTTTCTTTTGCCTCCATCACGTTCGTGCATTATCCCATGAGCTCTCTTGTCACTCCTCAATACTATTCCATTTCTCTACTCTTTTCCTCTCTTTACACTTTCTTTCTCTACTAAACGGTCTCCCAACTCTCTCAAACCATTCTCTGTCTCTTTTCCCTCACATCGTTCTATCCCTCTGCCATTCCCTGACAAATTGGCCAAACCTGCGAAGGAAGCGCGCATATTTTTTGTTCCTGACTGCCACATTTTTTGATGACCCCATACTTCTTATTCCCTCTCCCTCTTTCCTTCTTCTCTTTCGCCTTTGAAACGTCCTCCAGCGACATGATGTCGAAATTTGATCCATATTTATTCCGTTGGAATAAAACCCCTTATGGTATAGGTTATCACTGAGGAGATGAAAATTGTGCACGGGAGTCGCAAGCTCACCAAAAATAACAGGGTACAATTTCTTTTGCTCTTTAATTCGTTTTTCCCTCCACGTGGAGAAAACCGGGAAAAACAGAATTTTTTGCAAAGGTTTCAATCGCCACCGCGACAAAGGGAAATCCATCCAAGGCCATATTACGGGAAGTAGTGAAATTGGCGGTTGAACGATTTCCGCAGGGAATGAGAGCGAATCTCATGAATGGAAGATGTGCTCTGTGGTGCGAGGAGGTATCGTGAACCTTTAATTACCGACCAAGGTGGACACCGAAGTCGAGAAAATCTGGAGGTTTTCAACAAGTTGCGAGTGAAGACGATTCCTTTTTTTTCGCGAGCTGAGGTTCACTTTTTTGGAAAGTCGTGACAATAAGCAATCTGTAGCACTGGTTGTAAGCGCTGTTTTTTATAGCTGTTAGTTCAGCTGGTGGCCTTAGTGAAAAGTCATCGCACGTGTCGGTTCTGATGAAGAGCCAAGAGTAAATAGAAGGGCTGCCCTTGGTGATACCAGGAGTTCGCACGGATGAGGGCGATCATGTACAGGAAAATACCTGATCACATTCCAAACATTCAGGGGATATGAAGGGAAGTTTTTTGGGAAAATCCTGAAAAAATTGGCTTGGGGCGTCTTTAGGAAATGTGAAAGGAACAAATCAATCGCTTCTTAATGTTTCACACCAATTTATTAGCGAACCGCTATGGTTTCAACAGATAACTTTCATTATCAAGGTACCTGTTGAAACCATGCTCGGTGGTTAATAACTTGTTTTGGAGCATTAAAAAGTGGTATGTTCATTCCGTGATAGAAACATTCAACAATTAGAAGCCTCAATCAGTTCTTTATCCTTAGGATAAACGTCTTGCATCCATGTGCAAGATGGGAACTCAACAAAATGGTAGTGGTTTTTAGTGACTCGACTTACACTTAAAAAGATTAAGCCAAAAAAATACCAATTTAATCAGTAAAGGTAGGTAGTATCCTTTTAAGCCAAGCGTTGTTAATTATGGATTTAATGAATGAGAAGAGTATAGGGTATAATTTCCATATTCAATGAAATGCGAAAGTAACACTTTGACAAGCATGAATTTACTTTTCACTTTTGGAAGTAACGTAGTGGTCGTGCAATGCTAAAGTGTCCACAAAACATTAATTGAGAGCATCTCGGTAATAATCCTCGTTGACCCCTCATGCCCATAAGCAATTCTAGGAATAGGGGTTGGTTTTGCTACCAGGAGATGAAATTACGTGTCGTAGCATTGAGATGTGTCTAAATTTTTCATGCTGTCTCCATAAAGAAGTTAATACCTGCCGCAAGTGGCTTCCCAACATTCGATATTCAGGCATAAAGAACTCCGGGGCATAAAGCGCTCCGAGTGACTTCGCGCATTGCCCAGCGAAAACAGCGGCAATCGACCAGAGGGTTGGTTTGATGGGCGAGGGTCGAGCTCACCCAATCGATCTGAATCCCGCGGCGTACGGAATTCACGCATAAACAGGGCAGGGTGGGGGGCGAACAGTCACTTTCCTTGTCCCCAGGAAGATCTCGGGCCCGTTTAAGAAAGCTACGAGTCGATTCACAAGTCCTCGGAAAGCAGTTTCAAATGTAATAAAATTATTTCAATTTCGCACTGTCTCTAATGTAGATAAATGGCGAGCGTAGAACCATGTAGTATCCTCAGCTGACTCAGTGTATGTGAAAATTAAAAGGACTAGAAAATTCATTTGTGACTTTGAGTTACACCTTGTGGATTCGAACAAACACAGAGCTTGGGAGCTATGAGTCAGTCCTTGTACGCATCACAAGGAACCGAACCTGGACCCTCCAGCGCTCCGATCCATTGAAGGCATCACCGCACGAGTTGTTATGTGAAGTTCAAGGTTTGTCTAAAATGTATAAAGCAAGTTTCGGGAAAATAGTTATGTTTAAGATATACCTACAATGCCTCTAAAAATTCTTCTAACTGCATCCCTTGAGGGTCGACACTTTTTTCCAGAGCGGCTTTTCCACGATTCGAAGGCTCCCTGGTAGGTGGATTCCGGAAGGTCCTAAAGGGTTCGCGTGCAACCTTCTTTGACGGTACTTGGGGTCCCATGTTGGTTTCCTTTGGGGGAAGATTTCACTTTTGGGAGCAATAATTAGTCTGCTGGGGTAAGTTGGGACTGTAAGGGGGTTGGGAAATCGTCGCGATGTCGTTAAGGAAGGTATTCGCAAGCATACACTCGACTCTGCTCTTGGTCGTCCGTCCGGAGACCTTCGGGAGGACGAGTTACCCGCATGCGTGTTGGACAATCCGTCATGAGGTCAGCCGGGGTGACCTCCAGGTGTGCTTAAAGCGGATATCTCTTCGTCGTTGGAAAGATTCGTCCCTTGTAGTCGCGACCAGAAGTGATTAAGACTCCGGAACTCCTCGCGGATCCGGATGCAGTCGTTCTGGTCGGCGGATGGAGGGGGGTTAATTAAATCGCAAATGGTACCTGACGTCGCGGGCGGCCTTTATTTCTTTCGCCTCCGTCAACGGGAAGCCGGGGAAGGGGGTGAGAGGGGGTGCAAGGATAAAAAGTGGAGGGCGACAGGAAGGAGAGAGAAAGAGAGGGGGGAAGGGCACAGTTAGCTTGCGTGTCGGTGGCGGCGCTGAATGTAAATCAATAAGCGGAAGAAACGAAGTTTGTATTCGAATGAGGAGACCGGAAGAGGGACTGTGTGGGCGGGCGGGTATGGGAAGGAAAGCGGTTTTGCAGAGGGCAGGCCTTCTTTCGAATTGCTCTCTTTCTTCCGAAACCGAAGAACGATTTCAGAGTAGTCCACCAGTCAAAGCAGCTGAACCCATGCTACGCTTCAAAGAAGTCGTCTCACCCAAGGCAGCACCAAACGCCCGATAAATAAAGACCCAAGCGAACCCCGTGATACGCATAGCTGTGATAGACCAACACATACTCGTATGTTCCCCGACCATCACAGCTTTAAAACTTCCGTGGGCTCTCGCTCCGTTCTGCCTTCGCCCACTTTCTTTGCTTTCTTCCCATTTCTCCCAAGGACTTTCTCCGTTTGTTTCCCGCCGGACCAAGCACGTCTTCTTCTTTTCCTTTATCAGTCTCAAAATGTGCAGCGTCATTATAACGCAAATCAATTTCCTCAAGCATTTAGATCCATTTTTCCGACAATTTGTATATTCCTTTTCTTGCATTTTCCATTTTAATTATTATAGGTAATCAACCGATTGAAGTGGGGTTTGGATGGGCACAACAATATCAAATAAACATCTTGTCCCTCCCCACAAAACGCAGTCCAACATCCTACTCTACATCAAAGTTCCTCCTCACCCCCGAATACTTCCTCCCTCCCTTCATTCCATCCAACATTAATCAGTCCTTATGAAAAAAACAAAATTTGCACTTTTCCACACATTTATTTATTACGTACAAAGCGTTTCAGTTCATCGAACCATCTTCATGTATTAGACCTGGTTCGATGAACTGAAACGCGTTTTACGTTACAAATAAATCTATGGAAAAGTGTAAATTTTGTTTTTCTCATAATGACGAACTTCCACTACATCTCGCCTGAATCTGTTGAATATATTAATCAGACCAGCATGATCTGTATCTTTTCTTAAATCATAGTGCAGTATCATATGATCTATGGATCTTTCGTGGAATGTAGGGCATTCCCTCAACTATTTGAAATATATCAATGGATAGTATTAATGTTCTTCGTATTGGGTGAACTTCGTATTAGGTCACTGATAAACATGCATTGAAATTTTAATATTGTAGCACTAATTGTGTGGTGATGACGTCAGCAAAAGGAGGTTTCTGATTAAACAAATATATTTGGTTGAAATGATTTCCAAATGTTTTTGTGAGTGTTTTAGCCCGGAGTATTTTGTTTAAGTAAGGGGCATCTGCCCAGCCTACCTTATCTGTTTACTGTTGTTGACTGTTTATCTTGATTGCGCGGACAAATTAATCCATAAGTACAGGTAATTGACGTTTACTTACGAGAACAAACATGGAAAACCTACTCCTAAATGAATACTCTTTCATTGATTTTGAATGCGCATCAGTCCTAATTTGTATCCTATCGCATCGTGATGTATTTTTGACTAACGTCAACAAAGGATCAATTATAATTAATAGATGTCGAATGTATTTGCGAATTATGTTTAGTTTGATTATTTCTCCGGGAAATAATGCATTTGAGGGAAGCGTTGATCGATCCGGATGGAGGATTGTACTTTCCCAATTTTAATGTCGTACTGTTTAGACGCCTGAGGCTTGGGACTTCACTACCTTGATTAGATGTTGATGGGCGTCCCTTTACTCCATCTTTCATTGAACAGGGAAACCAATGGATCTCGTTTGCATTCTTTTGATTCTTTTCAGGGGAATATCAGGGGATTTATTCCTTATTTACATTCCATTTCGGGCATATAGCGTCGGAAACTTTCAGATGATGTTTGCAAAATAAAGTCGTCTCAGCCCGCGTGTCTCCAAAGGAGATTTCCCGCAATTCACTCACGTGGAGTATCCCGACTCTTCGAAATCGCATGCTTTGGAAGACGACGCCATCGGTTGTTGTTATTGAAAGCCTTTAATGAGTTTAGCGCTGCCGCAGTTCTGAGACATGAAAGCGCTAAAATTACACTGCAATATGAATCAGTGTTTTCACTGTACATTATTTCTACCAACCCCCTTCATTGCTTCCAACAGACCTTATTATATCCTCCTTCACCATTGGCTCCCCAACGTCATCCACTCCATTCAAAACAGTCTTCAACATTCCACTGCCTCTCAGTCTGCATTTCGTGCGCTTTTCCTGCCTCCTCCGTATTTTCCTAACAGCCCTCTTCTCCCTTAACATGCGTTCGTTGTACCTATGCCCCTTTCATTTTTCCCAGTCTCTTTCTGCTCTCAAGCAACTACCCATGAAGTCTCCATCTCTAGGCTCACCGGGGGAGTTTCCGAGTTGTGCAATGCGACGATCCTTATCGAATTTTCATTTGTTTGTTCTTTGCATTTTTATTTTATGCATCTTGACTAGCACCTCCTTGTAAAAATTCCTTAACCCAACCTAAGTCATCTTCCAGTGACCTTGTCACTTCGCGTATCCATAACCGAGGCTCCTTCCCCCCAGATGGGCTAACTGCAACACTGGCTGCTGTTTTGTTTACTTCCTTCGCTTTTAGTTTGTGTTTTAAATCCTCCCATTGCTTGGGAATCCCAATTATCTCCCGTGCCCCATTCCGGACTAATATCTCTCGCTGTTTTATACGTCCGCTCTCAACGATCGCAATCCTTGGGCTTGCTTTTTAGCTCGATCATCCTCCAGTCGTAACCAATTGGATAGATCCCCCGTCTCCTTTCCCACCCACCTACAGCCCTCACCAATGTCCCTCTCTGAGCATCAATTAGCCGCCTCGAAGGGTGAGTCGAGTGGTGGAGAGAGGGGGAGGGTTGTTTCAAGATTAGCATCCCTTGTCCGCGGGCGGGGCGTACGGCCCTCTTCCGGAACCATCCGTGGGGGGAGCAGCGATCACCTCCCTCCTCCGGCGTCGGCACCGCCACCTGGCGCCGCCTAAGTGCGTGAGGCCGTCTTCCGAGGACTGCGGAGAGTGGGGAGGACGAGGGCGAGTTGAGAGTGGTGGGGGTGTGATTTAGTGGTTCCTTAAAGTGCCCACTCTGCGGCGTCGTTCCCTGCCGTCAGGGGGAGAGGGACTACAGGGTGTGGGGGGAGGGCAGCTTCCCGTGGATTGAATGACGGTTTAATTAACCTGACCCGCCCCTGCCCCCCATGAACTGCCCTCCCCTCGAGATTCCCACGTTCGGATGTCCAGGTGTCCCTTTTCGCCTTTTTCCCCTCCTCTCCCGCCTCCCGCACAGTTCCTTAATTATGTGGTCTCCAAGATTGCGAGGAAGTCCTCGTTGATCGATCGGAATGGTGGAGTGGGTCGCTTCGAGAGAGTGGACGGGACTAGCAATCATTTGAGTCATTTGGGTCTGTGCTTTTTTTCGCCTGTAGATTTGCCTACTCCGATGTGAGATTGAGGTTTTTTATTCTCCTCTTATGGAATAGTTTGCCCTGTTCCCGTTTTATTTTTTTCGGCATCTGCGTGATAGTTTGTCTCCGCAAAATCGCGAGAACATAGTCCAAGGGCCCTCTTTCTTCTACCCCTCTCCCCACCTTGTAAACCGCGCCCGAGGCTCGGGTCTTGCCGTGCTTAGAAATGCATTTCTTCCGCCGATATTTCTTTAGATTTCGCGTCCTTCCTTCCTCCTCCGCTCTCGCGAGCCTAAGAGCGAGCACTTTTCTGAAAATGTTTGCTCAGCATTTCAATTAGCGCGATTCCGAACCTCCCGTGGAGAGATCTTTGCTTTTCAGAGGGCGGAGCTAGCTGCCTTTTCAGAAGGAGCGCGCCAAAGAAATATACTCAAGAGAAAGAATTTCAAGTTACCTGCTGAAATGACTTGCTTCCCTTACGACGTCGCAGTTGTTTCAGCATAACTATAAATTGCGCTACGAGTAATTAAACTGTGGGACGTACCCCCAATGTATTACCGTGCTTAAAAATTTAATTATAGACTTTCGGCCCGCGGTGTGTTCGTCCATTGTTGGCTGGCAGCATTTGATGGTGCGCGGTAGTGGTGCACACGATCTTCGTCTTACCCTATTTGCTTTTTCGTTTACGGTCCTTGAAGTAATTGTTACTTTTTTACGTTATAACTCCCCTAAAGAATTCTTCTTTCGTATTTTAAGGGAAATTAATTTTTTTAGAGCCTGAGCAAATTGTTTTCGTGCTCTCGTGTTTACTTGGTCATGTCGCTTCCGTGAGCTTCTTAACGCAACCATGAAATGGAAAACGTGGGACGGGATAACGTTAAGCTAGCTTTTATGAAATTCGCGTTCAATTGCCTTTGATAAAGCTCTTCTGCTTCCAAAGTGGAACTGCGGCCTCGCCTCCCTCATTTGTCTACTGCATTCCAAGCAGGGTTTAATGGTTATTTTAATTACCAAGAGGAATACATTTGTATTATTAGATAGTGTTTTCCTTTTATGTTCACTAGTATTTATTAGCGTACAGAATTTCCGTATTAGCTTATATATATTTTTTTCACGCCTGAGCCGAATTCGTATGATGTTCCTTTTTGCGACACTTTTTCATGGGATGCATACAATTGGTAATTTTTAATTTCTTTGTGTGTGTGTGTGTGTATATGTATATATATATATATATATATATATATATATATATATATATATATATATATATATATATATATATATATATATATATATATACGTTTTCAGAATAAGTTGTAATTCAATGCTGTAATATTAGTCAATAGATTTAAATGAATGAAAGTTTTCAGTTGAGCACGCGGGAAAACTTAGCTTTTTGTGTTCGTGTTATTAGGAGGTTTTCCTCATTCATCTACTTAATACCTAGCAAGCCGCCGCAAGGGCGTGTGGCGGGGGGTGTTAGGGCACCACCCGTAATTTATCGGAAAAAAAACCGCATGCAGAAGCCACAAATTTATAGTCCCCAAACCAAACATGGTATACATTCATGCAAGAACCCTTTCTCCCACACACATGCAAACACGAAAACTACCAACAAACATACGCATGCACCTACATTTGAACCTAATATCTTTGCAATGTTTAATTTTGTTCTGACTGGTAAATTAAATGTTTTTAATATTTCTAATGAGGTTTCGGTTTCTTACTATTATGATTTCTGATTGTTCTGGGGAAGAATGAGTGTTTGAATCTATCTGCATTGGAATCTATCTCCCTTATTTTATCTTTGTGGTCTGATCTACCTAAGTGGTGTGGGGCCATTCTAATTCCTTTTGTGTCATCGTTAAACTTGCTGGTTCGGAATCTCTCTAAAATTCTCGCTTTTTCTCTTCGTATTTCAAGGGGTTCCCAGCCTAAATCCCCTAAGAGACCTGTTACACTAGTGTTTTTGTCATATATATTTTTAACGAATCTGGCGGATTTTCTCTGGACTTCATCTAATTCTTTTTGCCAGATTTTCTCCCAAGGATCCCAAATACTTGCGGCATATTCCAAATGTGGTCTAACTAGAGCAAAATAACACCTCTCTTAAACTTTTTCATTCATTTCCCCATCACCCATTTAATGAAGCCCAGTTTCTTTAAAGTGGATCCATATTGTCCTGATATGTGCTCCCCATGAAAGGACTACTCCCAAATATTTAACAGGATTGGCCGAAGTTAGAACTGAAACCTCTATTTCATAGTTTATGTCTTTTTCGCCTCTTACTCTTCCAAAATTTCAAAACTGCGCATTTGTCTTTATTAAGCATGAATCTCCATGTCTTGCACCACTCTGAGATTGCGTCTAAGTGTCTAGAGAGTAGCTCGCGATCTAGTTGGCTCCTTATTTCCCTGTATACCACCGTGTCATCAGTAAATATCCTGAGATAACTACTAACGTATGCACTTAAGTCATTTATGTAAAATAAGAACAGAAGAGGCCTTATTACACTTCCTTGGAGGAAAGTAGTCGAGTATTTTCTACAAAGTTATCTAAACCCCTTCAATGGTTCTCGCGTGATACCTCCTAGACTTCATCAGAATTAGCGCGAGAAGGAGAAATAATTTTATAGATTTGAAAGCCTTCCTAATGTGTTTTCAATGTGAATTTGATGGAATGATTTGTATGTGACTTCGTAGTTGCTATAATACCCGTTCGAACTGTCCGGGCAGAGTTCATAATTGTTCTTATATATTCAATGGGCTTCTTCCCGTGCCTTCCGAATCCTTGAGGCACTCTCAAAACACCCTAGTGCGGCCCGCGCGACGTAATCCTGATGTTCTTCGACGTGACATGCCCGTCGTTAATTGGAGCGGATGCAAGCCGCATCTTGATTTCGCCAAGGTGCTCCGCGCCACGACACATTTTTCCAGCGGCTCCGCACGTGGCGGATTATCTCTCGCCGGCGGCGCGCGGAAGTAGTAGACCGTGTTTGCACAAGAAATGGAAGTATCGCTCGATGGGACGTCGTTGTACGTAAGTTAAATAGTGGGACTCTGAGCGTGATAATGTTGGAAACTCTCGCCCCATTCCCAACCCCCCCTCTCGGGACCGCCATGTATTAATTCGTCTCTACTAGCGTCTGCGTCCCGGCGTTCATTTTCCCGTATTTACTCTCAGGTGTGCTCGTAATCATGGTTTCCACAAATAGGATAGTAAATTGCCTCATGTCCCCGCATCTATTTGCTTGTGGGTTAACTAGTCGATTTGGCTAACTGTATATCTGGCTAGGAGTGTAAATTAATGGCATCCGCAGAGTCATATGACAAACACGATTCTATTTGTTGTCAATTATCGATTCTGAAAATCGTGACACTAGAGCGCGGATATCTTCTCTCTCTTTCTCTCGTTGCAGTGAGGTCTTCGGTTTCGTGTGAAATGACCTTTAGCACCGTTGGGGCTCACGGAGTCCCGCCAATAATACTTGCAATAATTTTTTTAAGCATCGATTTACAAAAACTGCAAACTTGATTTCCATATTGAATGTTTCAATCTTGCATACAATGATGCATGAAAGAGGTCAATCAAGAGCACAACCTATTCATAGCAACTGGGGGATAATCCCATGGTATTAACTGAACGGAGTCACGCGTTCGTTTTCGCACGAAATTATGAGAATCGTTTTGCAGAGGAAAAATCATTCACGTTGATCGGAATTCAGGCGGCCTTAGAAATTTCCAAAATGTCGCGCGGTTTTTTAAGACTATTCTCCCGCCTATTCTTCCTCCATTTACGTATCTGTTGTTGCGCGGCATATGTGCCTCGGCTTCCTTTGGTTCTCACCGTAGCAAATCAGCGCATGATATCACCCCATCGCTGTGGTTTCTGCTTTCCTAGGACAGAAACACTTGTGTGACGGTTTTTGCAGCAGTTGTCCCTGCGCTATCTCGCAGCATTAAGGACCATAATCCCTCCGTTCTTGATAATCATGTCCGGTAATGGTCGGAAAATCCTCTGCATGTTTTCACGGAATCTCTCTTCTTTATATGATAACTTTTATTGCGCTGCCATTTTTTATTTGTGGGTTATCATGGAGGCGTTTCTGATGTGAATTATTTATTATTCGTGTGAATAACAGAGCTTTATCCGTAATGGGGTGGCATTCAATTATTTAAATTATATTCATTTCCAGGGCGTCAAAAATCATATTTGGGTCTCCGTACGTAATTTCATTCCGGGCGAGAATTCACCGAAATGTTTTCAACCATTTACATCAAACCTAAAGCATTTTCTTTGATAATTTCCGACACAAACGTGTATAAGCATCTCGGTGACGTATTAAGATTTCTCCGTGGTTTGATCGAATCCGAAATGACCTATTGTTGAACCTTTCCTGCAGCATAAGTATGTTCCCGGCCGGGAATCATAATTGACGGAGATGTGCTCGCAATCCACGACAAGAGCAAGTTAGACTCACCTTCTCCAATGCGTGTTCCCGTGGATGCGATTTCCGGAAAACACTCCCGAGGTAGAAGATTGGGACATGGTTTTAAATTGGAATGCTCCAACGAAACTGTACCATTCTTTTCGCAGTTACAAAAAAAGATAATCTAGCTATTCCTAACTAATAGCCTGTGGTTAGACCAAAATACATTGAACGGAAGCAGCTTGTATTAATATTATCGTGACAAATGGTACGAACCTGCGATAAGTGGTAGATATCAGCTTTATCGCGATACTTAATTGAATGCTATAGGGTAAGCGGCAACGCGAGCTTCGTTAGAGTTAGAGTTGCCGCTAGAGTCGTCTTCCCTTTCTTAAGCGGAGCTCTCTGTCAACAGGCTTCAATTGGAAGTCCCCCAGGCCACTTCGCCTCTTGCACAACCTTTAACTTACTTGTAACTTATCCCATCAGGCATTCCAACCATTATTCTTCCCCTTCCTCCCTTTTCTTTCATTCTATCCTCAGTGACTTTTCTCAGCAAACAATGTCCGCGAAATATGTGCCCCAAACGAGATGTCCTCTTCTCCAAAACCTTGTTTTAAAAATTTTCGATTTATTTTCATTCTTTCTTTTGAGCGTCCATGTTTCGCTCCACCATATTCCAAACAAAATATTGGAACATATCTTCCTCAATTCAATGTGGATCCTACTTGTTCTCAAAAGTCCTATAACCTTTTCCAAAGCTTTCTTACCCATAGATGTCCTCTTTCTCATGTCCTGGGTACAGCTTCCATTCCAAGTTACCTGGCTTTCCAATTGCTGAAATCATTTCAATCGCTCAGCGGTTTTCCCTTTTATGGATGTTGATGATGGATGGATGTTCAATGATTCCTTCAGTTTAACTTATTCTCAACTACCTTTTCTTCCCTTCATTGGCGTTAATTCCGAATTCTTTCGCTAGTCTAACCCCACTCACCATTGGATGCTGCAGTTCCCCCTTGCAACTGTAATACAACTGTTTTATCTCTCTCTTCCCTTCCCCGATATAATATTCCAATCTCTCATATTGGTCGTATCATCAGGTTGATGTTATGCTATAACGAAACATGGGTTGCAAAAATTAAAAAGTTTATGTGGAAAAGTAAAGTGGTTTGCAGTCATTAAACATTGATAATGGATCATTTAAACCAAAATCTTGGGTGAAAACTCTTCCTAATTACTTTGGAAGACCGTTTATTACATCCTCATGACTTATCTCTTATTATCTGTGAAACAACACTAAATTCTCAGAAACGTGGCGCCGTAGTTGCACGATGTGCGCGATACGCATGGTAAGTTAGTTTTTGGTAGTCATTTATGGTTATCACGTGATTGAAATCTACCTACATGAGTCCTTCCAATCAATTTATTCGCTTTATGCTCTTTCATGACGTAATGATAGAGTCATTATATTTGTGGAAAGGCTCTTTGGGAAGGAGTTGGTGCCTTTGCAGTGCGAGACACCTATTTTTAGCGATTTTTTTCGGAGGAAAGAAATCACTCGCCCAGTTGCCCAGTAGCGATCAAGAGAACTGGACGATAGGGCGTGATCGGTGCACCACCGTCAATTAATGAATTGCATGCGCCTAGTCACCGAAAAGGGCGCTTTGAAATCGGGGGCGACGGTGGCGATGCATCTATCGCGTTCTCAGCAGAGATTTAATTGACTAGGAGTAGAATCGTCAAACGAGAATACACACTCTCCAGGTCGCTCCAGCTCCTCACCTTACTTAATGCTCTTGGCTCTCTAATATATATTATGTTTACCCTCATGGGGGTCCTGTAATCTGCAAGGAAACTGTGATTTTGACGCGAACCTCTGGAATAAGAAGATTCCAAATAGTTATTTATGAAACTGATTATCTTATACATTCATTAGGCTACCTCATTTTGCTTTTGTCTGTTCGTGTCTCTCTCGCTTTTATCGGAACATATTTAAAAAAAAACAGTTAAAATGATATCTGGATCATTTAGCCATATGTTGTGCTAAAAGAAGTTGACGTTGTGACGTTCGAGAGAAATGTGAAAACTTCAGCATGTGAAAGAACTTTAATTGTTCGCACAGGTCTGAAGCTTCCGTTTTCTTTCTCCTTTATAAAATGCGTCTCGGTATATTAATGGAATGGTTTACGGTAAACGAAATTATTTACATGAACGACCAAATCGGGTGTGTCGGAAAGTATGGGCTATCAAACATGTCCAAGTGGAAGCGTCCGACTTAACCAATGCGTGAGCCAATCAGAGCTACATCTTCAAACCAACAATTCTTAAAAATATGAGTGAGACAATGAAATGTTATCGCCTACGAGTGTGTAAGCAGACACTGAGACCACTGGCAGCAATCAGTGCTCACTTGTCTCCATCATTTCACGAATTGGCCATCGCTTGCGCTCCATCGCCGGAACGAACCGTCCGTCATCAGGTTACCTAATCGATCTCTCCAAATTTCTTCCATCAAACTAATGGTCAATGTAAATGGATAATCAGAAAGAGCAGTTAGTTTTAGTGATCGGTGATAAGGAATGATAGCCGATGAAGTGTTTAGTAGATCCAGGGATCGTTGGTGAAGTGATGAAGGTCTGCGTCGTGGGTTGGTTGAGTTTTAGTGGTCACTTAGGTCCGTTTGCATCCGCTCTTCGATAGAGTGGCGGATGTTCGCGGTTTCTACCGGTTTGTCCGCCGTCTGCTGCCGGTTTCTCGCCAGTTTATCACCATGGAAATTGAATGAGCACTCGGAGGTTAAAAATAAATCAGGAGACAAAACACACCAAAGAGAAAGGAAACGTACTCTGATTGAGGAGGACACTTGAAATCGTATTTTAATTACGATAAAATCATTTGTCGACATTATTTTCGTTAGAAGACTTTTTTTTTGGGCGCGACCAACGTTTTTCCTTTTGTTTTTCTTCGGAACAAGCTCAGAAAGTTGCAGCCTGTGCGAATATTGGTCGCATCATGATTCATAGAAGTGATGTATTTCGGATCGTGTGGCTTTACCAATTTGATAATGATATATTTTTTTGCACCTTCTTTGGCTTTGTATGAGGTGATGGCACTATGTTTATTCGATAGAATCTTCCTAATAGAACGGATATTCCAGTAAATACCTCGAGGTCTTTCATTGATAGTTGACTTTTAAAAATTTTATGAAGGTTTTTCATGAGGTGTAAGTAATTTGTTGGCACACTTTTTCGGAGTTACATAGTTTCCAGTCGGTCATCTATTTTCTAATTTTTAAAGTTGCTCTTTTCCAAGGTGGTTCTACTGATTCTCTTACCGCACTGTTGTATCACAAATAGTGATATCGTCGGCATTTCACGGAGGTTTTAAGTTCACTATGAGGGAAAATCATTTGCGGTTTTGTTGAAGATATTCGACGAAAGAATTGGCCGTAACTCCAGATGTGCAATAAAATTATTGCGAGGTTATCGTGATGATTTTCTTTACCCTGGAACACCTGTTCTTGAGCCAGAGGTCTGAGACTGATCTTTTTGTGGTAGCGAGAGTCCTTTTTGTGGGCTCATGGGTGCACGCGCCTTAGTAACGTTCCTCTAACATTGAGTAGTTATCCGATTCTGTTTTTTTTATTAGGACTCTCCCTTCAATACCATAATTTAATATATCGACCCTAAATGCGTTAATATTTGTCAAATATGAAGTCTTCGCCAGTACAGGATAAAGATGAATTGCAATAAATAACTCGGTAATCAATAGATATAAATGAAATTAATGGAGTTTACAGCTCAAAATCGGCAAAGCAAGGTATTTATCCGTTGGAGTGTCAATAACTTTAATGGAATTGTAAAATGTTGCTAAAATAGAAATATACGTAAATGAAAATATTTGAGACGAGGGTGTATCAGTTACAAAAGTGACAGGGAACAAAAAGTACACAGAATGACGACAGTAAATGATTAAATATTTTGCAGTGGAGCATAGAAATTTCCTGGAAGAGGGTGGCATATGGTATACCAAACAATCGTGAAATGCGCTATGAGACCGTGAGTTCCTGGTCAAACACCAGGTGCCAACGCTGCTCCACCCCCCTGACGTCGCACCAACAGACTTATTTTTTCCCCTTGCATTAAGGCAGCCCTGAAAGAAACTCGTTTTTCGTCCATTGAACAGATCCAATCAGCAGTGACGAAGACCTTGAGAGAGGTCCCCGAAGATGCCTTCCAGGGCGCGGTAAGAGGCCCAAGGACAGTAGTTTGAAGAATTTTAAGTGTTTGTGCAAATCTGTTCAATGAATTACTTTAAAATATAATTTCATTACGCACCCTGTACAGTGCAGTCTTCATTCACTGGGATCCCGAGATATGAATTTCGATCGCATTCGAGCGTCAAGGGGTAGCTTCCTAGTTCGTTCCCCTCCGGGATGAGACGCAATAAAATATTCCATACTCTTCTCTCTTCCGGTTAATTCCTACAGTGATGCCAGCGGCTTCTCCCTGATGCGCGTCTCATTTCATCCATTTATTCAGTCGCGCTTGTCTTTCCGCGACGTGAATGTCGCGGATAATTAAATCGGCGCGCGTGAAAATCCATTGTGTCCCTCGTTTGGGAAGGTGAGAGTTTGAGTTGATGGCGTCCAACAATATCAGTTGGTGCGGGCCCACGGGGGACCGCAGCGAAAGGTGGGAGGCGGGGGTAGGGTCACCGTGTACCCCTGGTGCCCTATACAGACTTAAAATACGGTACGTTTCGGCGGTGGCTGGGTTTCTTTATTCCGCCGGGCAGTCCATCTCACGCCGCGCGGTCGACCGCCCTCGAGTACGTTATCGACGATGGGGCGACCGTGTGGGCCCCTAACATGTCGTGTGGCACTGTACGGCCCTCTCGTCCTCTACGGCCCCAAACCCTCTCGTTTCCGTGCCTCGTTGGGCCTTGCCGTGCCGCGAAAATCAATTGCCGCCCTTCCCAAAAAAATGTGGACCCCCAGGCTTTCCATTTGCCTCCCTCACGCTGAAGTTGTGGTTTAGGAATTTCGTTTCGAAATCTGTTTTTGTTTGTGCGGTTTCAGTCCATAACCTGCGAAGGGCGTATTCGGTGAGCGGATGCTTTGCGCTTCAAATAGTACTTGTTTCTCTTGATCCGTCTCGGAATAAATTTTGTGGTCATTGCATTTAGACTTGTCCTGCAAGTGAGGTGAAACCTTCAGTGCATTCTTCGGACTGATTCCATTTTGTTTGAGGTATCATATTGCCAGAGTTTGAAATTCCGTTCTCATTATATATGGAGCGGATTAATAATTGCTGGGTATAAATGCTCTACACTCGGTAAAAAAGTGCGTAGTGATGAATTCTTGGAAAAGAGCAATTTCCTCCCGAACGCCTACTGCATCGAGAACACCGAAATGGAAGGTGTAGACTCAATTGAATACCTAGGCGTTACCCTCACTCACGTTCTCTATCAATATATTAGAATTTATTGGAAGAGTACTTGGTAAATGTGATGAGAGGGTCAAAGAGAAATGTTATCTGTCGCTGGTTAGGCCTAATTTGGAATATGCTGCAAGTATATGGGATCCTCACGAAGTTGGATTGATTGATGGATAGGATCGTGTGCTGCGTAGAGGAGTTAGATTTGTAAAACGTTGTTTAGGTAAACTTAGTGGCGCATCCAAAAGATTAGATCAGCTGGACTGGGAATCACTCACGGAGCGAAGGTGGAATTACAGATTGAATCTCTTGCATAAATTGGAAGGACGTCTCTTTAGCAGTGATATTGAAAACGTATTTTTACCGTCATCGTATTACGGTAGGAGAGATCATTTCAGTAAAATAGAGCGATTAAGTGCAGAACAGATAAATTTAAGATGTCATTTTTTCCACGAACAATAGGGGATCATAATAAAATTGTCCGACCGTGATAGGGTCATATTCGGTTCAAAATTAATCTGTTGTGCATTCACCCCCTGCCACACACCCTAGTGGTGTCTTGCAGGGTGCTAAAAATACAACATGAAAAAACATTTCTTCATGCTTTCTCCGTCAATTTTCCCGTCTTCCCCGTCGCGTGTTTCTCACCCCCCTGTACTTCGCTTACCCAGCATTCTCCCCTCCTTATCCAGTCGTAGGCGTTCCATGGCCCTTACGTTTTCTGCCGTCTTCGAATTAATTGACTTGATCGAATCGAACGCAAGTCTTGGTGCACCTTTAGCGCTGAAGGTCTCATCCTTCGGTCCGTGATGGGATTAAAAACCCTCGGGAAAGTAAATAATTTTACTAATCGGACTCACGTAATCGGAAGAGTTGTTAATCGAAATTCAGTTTCTTAAATGTAATGTTTTAATCAACGAGCCATTAAGGTCAAATCACAAATAGCATAACCTCATTTGATTATAGCTCCGGTATACGCGCTCGATTGCTTACTAACTTTACGGATTCTTTGGCTTCGAATTTCATTTTTTCTACATAAATATCAGTTTACGTCGCAAGTGATTCTCTTTGAAGGGCTGTTACTGAAAACCGTAATGAATTTTCGCAAACTGAAAGTAATCAGTCATAACACTAGCGATGTGCTCCTAACATTTTGTTCATTCTTCAGTTCCTCTTCAGTCCCTCATCATTCTTCAACTTCCCTTCCTGCCGTGCGAAACGCCCGATCTCGTCATTCTTCTTACTCGCTTGCCGAGAATTATCCCTTCATCCACTGACTTGAATGTCCCAATTGATACGTTCTCTTTCTTTTCCTCCTGCGAATCTCCTCCGTGATCTAGTCTAACTACTCCTTCCCCCTGTAATTCCTCGACTTTCCCCCTGTCCAGCTTATTTCCTCCACCCCTGTTGATGCCTCTAATGTAAATGGCGTCCAATTTTCGCCGAACCGTAATAATGGTACCCTATTTAATCTTCACTAATCTCTTCTTTATGACTTGGGAGTTTCTCCTTAAGAGCTTACTCCTTAAGGTGTTGTCTCGTGATTCCACTCTTCTCTTTGTTAAATGAATGTTTTGACACCCAATTCGTCTCCTAATGGATTTAATGTTATTTTTACACATTTCCGTAACCACACGTTTTCTTATCTTTATCTGCTCCAGATAAGTCGAACAAAAGAAATACTCCGCCAGAAGGATCCTGTTATCTCATACTTTGATATCTTTTTATAGAGAAATTGCCAACCTCTCTTTCTAACTCAACTAATCCTTCATCCAATACCACTTCATTATGTTCATTTGCTGTTGTACTCATCATTGACGGATACCATATGTCTGACTAATTGAAACTATATTTCGCAAATGTGTCCCCATGCCCGCTTGCATCCTGCTAATAGACCTTGGCGTGCCTTATGTATTATTTCTTCGGTCTAGTAACTAGGGTTTTATTAACATGGGATTTCGCGATAGCGTTGTGCCCTTTGTTTTACTCCCCAGCCTCACATAGTTCGAATCACTTTCTTCTGTTTATTTTTGAGCCCCAATCCACGTGAATGTTTCATTTAAAAACCACATATATTAAGCTCACTGGTTGATGACCGGAGCACCTAACTAGCTAGTTTATTCTTTCTATGACCGGTAATTATCCGATACGAATTTATAATAATTTTTCCTTTGCTGGCATTCATTATGATCGCTGAGCCCGGTGGCGACGGGGAAACGTCCTGCCATTCAAAGGGTCGCGGGTTCGATTCCCGCCTGGGTGGTTTTTCCTCCACCTAGGGATTGGTTGTATTTAATTTTCACATCATTGTTTAAAAGTCCGATGCAAAGGTTGAAGTGCTGTTTTCGGACTAATGTAAATAAATAAACAAATTAGCATCAATGTGTTAAATTGAGGATTTAAAATTCATACTTTATGAATTTGGATGAAACAAAGACTTACGTATTTCCATGGGTGAAATTTCGCGTCAGGGGAGTGACCAAATAGCTGGCGATTTCCTAAAAGCGTCCCCTCAACCTGGAAAGTGTTGAGTGCTATGCCACTGTCTATTTTAGGTGGCAAACATTTGGAGCAGAGTTGAAAAGTAAGTTGTCCAGAAATTATTTTAGATGAAAATGGTGAAAGCGCCAAGGGCATTAAAAGATGAATTTCGTTAGTTAAGGAAGCTCATTCTAAGACGAGTGAGTTGATAAGGATTTAAGTACTTGCTAATAAGGATTTGATAAGGACTTAATAATAAGCTGTGAAGAGAAGGTAATTGAATAATTCGATATGGAGCGTCGTTTTTCTTGCCTCTGAAACATGGTCGTTGAGGCGAAACTGATTTGCACGTAACGAAGACTTACGAGTTGCAGATACGAAGAAAGGGAAAAGAGAAATTGACACAAATGTAATGGGACGAAGTGGTGCTGTGTATGGTAGGGCAGAGAGATGTGTGAGGAAATTCCAAAGAAAAGCAGCGAATGGCGATTGGCAGAGGAATATTGAGAGGAGAGGATGTAAGGTAGACGGAGGCAGGGAGAGGAGTATAGAGTTGGGCAATGCCGTCCGGGATGAGGCGAAGTCGTAGAGAATGTTTGGAATTGAAAAACCGTGGGTCACAAAATTTGGTTTTGGGGTATTTGGCGTTGTCGTGGAAGTTCTGTGGCTGAATTAAAGTGCCGGGGTCATCGGAAACCTACCTTGACCGGTAGGCTGATGATTATTATCAGTTAGTGTTCTTTTCGGTGGAAGGTTAGATTCGTAGCAGTAACAGTAATTCAGTAATTCATCTTGATCAATAGGATGTTTTATAAAATCAGTGTGTATAAATAAAAAGTATGAATTCAGTTGTTAGATATTTCTGCTAGTAAAGTATGGGAAAAGTCCTCGCAAGACCGAGTTTGGTCACCGGTAGATGGCGGTGCTGAATATTGGCCTTCAAAAATTGATATTTCGTCCGTTGAAATAAGCGGGGCATGGTGCATCCCCCACGTGAGGCAACGGCGTCATGCAATTGACCCGGCGGCATTAGTAGATGGGGATCAGTGGGCATAACCTCTTATAATGGATCCCATCCTTGACTCTATAACCTTTTCGTTTAGGCCTGAGGCCCGCGTGCCTCCAATGGGCGGTATCCTTGCGTGCAAATGTGCTATAGTTTGCACATTACCGTGGGCTGTGCAAACCCGTATCTCGCCTCATTACGGCCCCTGGTCCCTCTCCGCTTGAATTGTGCGCGGACGGGAGCGATTTAATTGGGATGGGCATTGGGAACATACCATCCTCCTTCGGCCCCCCTCCCTCTCGCCCACTCCGGTTTAATCCACTCCCCCGCCCGGCAGAGCGCGCTCCCTCATCCCGGGGGCGGGCGGGGAAGGGGCGGGAAGTTGTCGGCGGCGGCGGCCCGAAGCGACAACACCTCAGACGGGTTGGAACGGGGAGATGTTGCACGCGATGTCATTTCTGTGACGATCATCTCGGAGGCTGTAGACACAACTGTTTGCTATCCGTGTTTTGAAATCCGTGTATAGGTCTGAGCTTTCCTGCGATAAGTCGGCCTTGGAATGAGTGGTGGGTTGTGGAGATTTTGGAAACTACCAGGACCTACGAATCAATTTTTTTCATTTTGTTGAATATTATTATTTATTTATTAAAATTCACGCGTGAAGATAGACAATGTCAGGTGGCTCACAAGCCCCAAGTATTACCATCAAACTTGCTTTGGAAAAATAATATAACATCTCAAATCCAATCAATATTACAAAAGAAAATAAATAAAATCAGTCGGAAAACAATACACTTAAAGGAAACTTCCAAAAACAAAACTTAAACTGAACAAAATAAATCCCCATCTCATTAACATCAGTTGCCCAATTCAACGAGGAAAATATCAAAACTAAGCTGTTACATATAATTCCACACAACACATCAATCGAGTTATTGTATAAACTGTTTACACCTTTTCTTAAAAGTATTTACCCTGTTAGGAGAGGGCTCGCATAGTTTTGCAGGTAAACTGTTCTAATTAACAATTGTTTTATTAAGAAATCATTTTTTTAAATTTGTGCTTAGTTCCCGGCATTTTCCCTTTAATTTTTTATCATTTCTCCCAATTGAATTTGGATTTTCCCCCATTTCCTTAGTTCTGCCCAAGCTTTCTCTCCTTTCAGAATGCGGAACATTCCACAGAGAGTGCTTATTTTTCTTCCACTCTGTAAAGGTCCCCAGCCTAGCGTTTTCAATATTTCAGTCACACTCTCCATCCTCCTACGCTTCTTCCCCAGTACACATATCTGAAAACCTTTCTTTGGACCTTCCCCAGTTTTTTAATGTCTACCTTCGTGCGGGTCCCATAGAAGTGATGGTCACTCTAAAACTGGTCTTACCAGGGTCTTGTACGCCTTTCCTTGGTTCCTCTGGTGCTCCCCTTGAAGATTCTCATAACCCGATGCATAGTTTGAAAGCTTTCTTAACATTGTATTCCACGTTTAGCCCCCACCCTAAATCCTTGGTTAAATATAGACCTAAGTATTTACAGCGGTCACTTCTAGGAATGACATTTTCCGAGAATGTTTTAGTCCCCATTGTTTCCATTTGCCTTGCAACTAAAAGTGATGGATTTGCATTTGCTGACATTAATATCCAGAATATTTCCCAGCAGACTCCGTCGTTTACCTACTCTTCTGTTTGACTTTTTTCTCTTTTCTTCTCCGTACCAACATCTCATAACCCTCCGTTCTAGCAGTAAGGTCATGCCTCGGAAGACCAGTTTTTCGACCCATACAACACTACAAATTCATCGGAAAAAGGTTGCCCAAATTCAATTTCCTCTTTATCGAGCTATTCAAGGTCATTGGAAAAAGCTGGTATTTTCCACGCATTTCTTTCCACCACCATCGCGTTTCTGCTCCCTGTCCACATTTTCATTCTCCCCCTTCCCCCTTTATTCTCGCCCCTTTTCCTGCCGCTCTTATATTCATTCACCCTCCTCTGCAAAAACCCCACGCAGATATCTCCTCGTCGCTAAACACTATCCCTTTTGTCAATGGTTGCCGCTTTTCGTTTGGAAATTTGATCGGTGGCCGTTAGTATGATGAGAAATAAAAATGATCTATATTATTACGGAAATTCATCATAAATTCTGAAATTTTATCATATTTTCGGACATAGGTGAATAGGGAAGCCAATGACAAGTGAAAAACAAAACCTTTCCAAGGGCCTTCCACTAAAAGCATTAAAATGTGACCGAATGCATTAAAAAATAAAGAATAGGAAATAGATGCAATTTATTACAGGGAAAATGAGTTGTTAAGTTAACTAAAACCCTGATACAGTATGGAAAGTCATCCTTCCCGTATCTGTAACCATAATTTAAATGATGCACGTCTCTATACCGGACAGGAATTCGGCATCGATGTAAATACCCCACGATCCACCAAAAAGGTTGCGTCAGAATGTGCAGTCACCAGGTGGGAAGGGTATGGAAGAAATTAGTACTACCCATTGCGGATACTATTGGGTTTAACTCAATTGGTTATGGTTGCACTTAGGTATCGGGTAGCAAGAACTCGGAAATAATGTGCTGTTCTGTGTGTGTGTGTACACATACATACATATATAAAAATACGTGTATGTACCAGGCATTTTCTATGTATACCTACGTCTTTTGTGGTGTTTAAACAATGTGTTGGTGAGGAATAACCACTGTCACACACACATATATACATATATATGTATGTGTAGTATAGTGTATATATATATATATATATATATATATATATATATATATATATATATATATATATACACACACACATTCAAACACGAAATCCCGCCATACGGCGAATAATTATTCATTCACATAGAAATAGATATATAAGGAAAGGGGATAGGAAAACACATAAAGGACGAACAAAGGAGAGGTGGGGAAGGGGGAATCAAGCAGACCATTAATGTAAAAATATTTTCCTCGACCGGGACTTGAACACCAGATCTCTCCACTTGCCCGGCGGATGCGATCTTATAAAGCGCCAAAGTGCTCCGATTGTTTTGGCCAAGAGGGAGCGTCAGGGAGCTGTTTCACCCACCAAAGGAGAAATAGACGACACACAAGAAAGGGAAAGGATAGTATATTTGGCCATAAATGTCTGCCCCGCTAATTATGTCTCACGATTTTGATAATATAGCAAATAAAGTAACTGCGAAGCTAATAGAATAATTATTTAATGTGCAGATAATGTTAGTTCCAAGGTAGGACTCATATATGATGTCCGGAGGCCTCAGTCAAATGGTAGAAATAACATCGTATATTTCGGACCACTCCACCACTAATTATAGCACCTAATTACTTCCTCAATGAATTTCAAGAGTGAGCACTGCCCATGCGCTTATACGCTTCCTTTATGGACTAACGCGCGGTAATTCCCTAGAATGATGCCCTTTTGTTCGCGGGACAATATTTCCTCTCTGTTGGATTCTGCAGTGAAATAATTCGACGCCGTCGCACCGACCCCCCCCCCCTTCCTCGTGGCCATCGGATGAGCGGGAGAATTGACTGCCGGTAAGGTGAGAAGCCGTGGAAAAGTGCCCCTTGCGTGTTATTACCGATGGTCCATATGTCACGAGAGGTTTTTGATGGACCCAAGGATTAAGCATTGTCTGACACGACACTAATCACCATAAAAGTGCACATTGTGATGAATGAACCAATCATCGACTCC
Organism: Hetaerina titia; assembly: GCA_037158775.1. Taxonomy (NCBI): domain Eukaryota; kingdom Metazoa; phylum Arthropoda; class Insecta; order Odonata; family Calopterygidae; genus Hetaerina; species Hetaerina titia. Next base: position 94,873,816 of record CM073777.1, read on the forward strand.
GTACGAGTCGTATACTCTTTGCCTCCCGCCGTTCTGTGATACTTACGTTTCATTAACTATATTAGCTTTTCTTCGTAATTCCATTCTTTCTCCGCTAAGCCATCTTCAACATTCCACTGCCACTCAATAAGCTCTGCATTCACCTCAGGTGATCTTTTTTAAATATCTCGTAGCAATAACTTTCTGGAGAAATGTCGCTGTCCTAACCTACCATGGGCAGAAGGCCCTAGTTAATATTTTTCCATCCGCCCCCTCCATTCTTTGTACCCTCCCCCACGCCCACATTTGGAAAGCCTATTGTCTACTATTATCCACTTTCCTCGACGATTAAGTATCCTAGCCATTTTTATAATTGATGGTTTCAGGCATAGCTTTATGGAATCGTTTCATATTGGAAATGAAAAAAGTAGTATTTTTGTGATTCCCATGAAAATGCATTACGATACGACCCGGGTTTCTACGTTCAACGTCACCTTCAGTGCCTGAATTTGACTTGAGTGTCGAAACCCAGGTCGTATCGTACTAATTTCTTGTGGAATCGCAAAGTTACTATTTTTTCATTTCCGAGACCCGTTTTTAATTGTTTCATTATCGTTTCCTTGTGCTTTTTTGTATATCATTTGTTCTCGACCTCGACTTTCTCTTTAAAAGTCCCGGTAATGATCCTTGCTTTGTTCTATTTATATATACCCTGTAAGCCACGGCCAGGGTGTGTGGTAGGAGATGAATGCACACCAGAATACTTTTACCCGAACCAGACCCTATAGCGGTCGAACAATGTTATTATGTTCCCCTATCGTTCGTGGAAAAAATGATTTCTTAAATCTATCTGTTCTACACTTAATCTCTCTAGCTTTATTGACATGATCGCTCCTACCGTAGGACGATGGGGGTAATAATACATTTTTAACATCACTGCTAAAGAGATCTCCTTCCAATTTATGCATGAGATTCAATCTGTAATTTAATCTTGGCTCCGTGAGTGATTCCCAGCCTAGCTGCTCTAATATTTTGGACACGCTACTTAGTTTATCAAAATATCGTTCAACAATTCTAAACTAACTAGCTTTATTTTTATTTACATCATTAAAGTTTGTCAGAGGATGATTGAGTACCTTGGGTACATATGTTATTATCGCTATCTTAGTACTTGTAACTAGGATATAAACGCAAGTTATTTCTTGATACCGAGATGCCCGGACTAACTCGTGGTTTACTTTCAGTACGTGTCCGCGACAGCACTGGGGTCCCTCGAGGGCCCTTTGAACAATTTTTGGTCGAGTTCGGTCTTTCTGCTTCACATTCTTCTTTCGAGTTTTCTCAAGATATTTGTCGCATTTGGATCCGACATATGGATTTACTTACAATGGTAAATATAAAATTATGCGCGCACGTGCGAGAGATCTACTCATTAAATATGCACGCCCGTGAACTTCTATACGTGTATGCAGGTACAGTGGTGAGTCCCCACTATGTACTTTACCTTTCTACATAGGTACTCCATATATTGAGAGATTACAAATTCGAACGAGGCGGCAGTTTGAATCGCCGGAGCGATGGGATCACCCGTTGAAATGCAGTAAAACAGCGGACTCATTACAATTGACAAATTGATCTCAGTGCATCGATCGAGACGAAGCGAAGAGGTTTGTCGTCACGAGACAGTAAGGCCTCTGGTGCGAAGTCAGGGAACGCGGTTTTCATAAACCCAAACCAAAAGAGGTGACCTTTCCGTGCTCTTCCCACGAATCCCTAATGCCCGCCCCCGCCCCACGAAGGCCGACCGCGCCCTTCTCTTTCGTCCCCTCACGTGACGCTCAGCGATCCCAGAATCCCCCGCGGCCGAAATTTTAATTTCGGAAGGTTTTCCCCCCTCTGTTTTTTCCCCGGTCCACCGACGAAAGCACTCTTTTGAAGTGGTACTCGATGGCTGAAATATTTCACGCTTTTACGTACATGTTAATCCTTTCCCCTAGTTTCATAAAAAAAGTAGCGTGCGTGCGTGTGTGTGTTGGTATATATTTATTTTTTTTATCCCTTTAGTCTTCCTTTCTAAAAGTCCGCTAAAACGGATCCCTTGTTTTCGGAAGGAAATTAATGCAATTTGAGCCAAGGTGAGGGGCACAACAAAAACCTAACGAAAACTCTCGGCGTGTTTGGAAGCACAACAACGCGACCGTCGCGTTTCAGCCTTCTTTCCCCCCCACAAAGTGACGAAATCAAACAAAACACATCCACCTCCCGCGTGCCCTACTACCCTCTACCTCCATCCCCCATGCTTCTGCCCTCTCTTGAGAGCCAATTACGTCATCCCCCTGTCTCTCCGAACGAGCGCCGCCTCATCCTCTGCTCCCCCCGGCGCCTCCCCGACCCTCCACACCCCTCAGCGCTTCGCCGTCGTGATTGTTTGCCCGGTGTTTACTGCGGCGGTGGTGCGCGCGGCGAGTGGCCTTCGAAGCAAAAGGAAGCCGGGAGAGAGGAGAGCGAACACCAATCTACGGCTAACCCTACTAGTCTCCGCGAGAGAGAGCGTGATAGGGTGTGTTAGGTCACTAGTTACCGGGTTAATCGGGTGGTTATCTGTACTCCGTAGTCCTCCTGGTTGGAGGACTAGACCCGAGAGGAATATAATCCTCGGGAAGAAGAGATTAACTCTCAAGCTGAGAAACAAGGATTCGATGCGTCAAAGTTATTTTATAGAGTGTGGTTCACTCAGAATCACGGAGACTTGCGTAGACCACTGGTAAATCCAGCCATGGAATGACTAAACGCTCGAGAAAGACGGAAAAAACGCAAGCTGATTAGTGTGGCCCGAAGGGAGGCGTCTATTATGCTATTTAAAATGAGCTGAGAAAAATGGAAAATACGTGAAAGGATTCGCGCCCTATGGACCAGAGAGGAGAATAGGAATCCTCGGAATCTGGTGCCTAAGGCGAAATGCGATGGGTAGTGTACCGGTTAAGGCAGCTTTGAATGGACACAACCAAATAATTCTCTAGTATTTCCCAGGTAGCCCAATATCCAACTCTACAAAAAGTCCGTCTTCATCTCTAGGCACTTCCTTCCTCCCTTCATCCCGTCCAGCATCCCTATCCTGTTCCTGCCTTTTTCTCGCTTGCCTAACATCCCCCCTCCATCACTACCTTCAATAACCCATTCCCAATCAAAACCTTTTTGAATCAATCTTTCCTGCCTCCTTATGATTTCTCCCCACAATCCTCTCTCTTCGCCCGCCTTCCCTTGTGCTTCCTCATTTGTTTAACTTTCGGTCCATTTCACCTTCTCAACACTCACGTTTAAAAATTCTCCAAATGTACGCCTGACATCCTACTTTAGTGACCACGTTTCCACACCGTACATAACTACGCTATGTATCAAAGTTTTTACGCGTGTTTTCTTGACATCCTTACTCGACGTCCCCGTCATCAACTCCCTCATCCTTGTGAAAGCCTTTTTGCCTGGGGCAATTCTTCTCCTTACGTCCCTACTCCTTTGGCCATTTTAATCCCAAATACTTCCGAGATATGTAAACTGGTCCAATTAGGTGAATGCTGAAGACCAAATGGCCGGAAAATATTAAGCTTCTAGAATTGTAGAGGAAAGGACAACATGGATCATGGTAAATAAGAGGAGAAGCATGAGTTAGTCTCACACCGTGTGAGACGTAGTGGGTTTGTTAAAACCATTTGCTGCAAGGGAATTCGCTGCGAAGAAGACCGTGGCATTAATTGGCACAGAGTCTGGAATTAAGGATTGAATGCCTCTTGGTCAAAAATAAGAGTGAAGGTGTGCAATCGGCCGATATTTGGATTGAAGTACGGAAACTGATGATTAATTAATTTTTTTGAAATCTAGATTGTCTGGAGACATTTCTTATTTTTTTGGCCTGCGAAGAAACGGATGATGAGTTTCGCTGTCCGGCATTCGGTTTCCCTCAACCCGTCGTCATAGTACCTCGCCCACCCATGGATTGCTGGGATTGAATAATTCTCCTTCGCTGTGTCGGCGAATGATTTGCTTTTACCCAATCACTTCAGAGCACGTAAATATCTGAATTCGGAAAGGATGCCACAGCCAGCGTATCTCTGCTTGTCGTCATTATCCAAGCTCTTGTTTAGTTCAGTTTGTTTTGTACACCGATCTGATGTTTAACAGTCGGGCTACTGTCATCTCCACGCGTCCATTGGCTTCCAGCCCGGGCTATCCGATGGCCGGATCGCGATCGTTTATTTCCCTTCGCGGACCAGGGGCGGCTTCTCCCTTCGCACGGCCCGTTCGGTACGCGTGCCTGCTGCGACGCACGCACTCTGCGGGGGAGAGGGGCAGTGTACGCGGCGGCGACCCGTGACGACGAGCGGCCCAGTAATGCGTCCCGTGTTTGCCTGCCTGCCCTTCCTCCCTTCGGCGGAGAATTCCAGATATGTAAATTTCAATCGGAGTTACAGCCATATGCCGGGGCGCAGTCTGTCAACCGACACTCGGCGTACGCCCGCCTCGTCGATCTCTTCCTCGGCGTTCGCGTCGCATTTCACAAACTGCGGAAATTAAATGGTGAAATTAGGAAAAGGCAATGCTATTAAAGAAGGAGTTGAAAGCAAGGCTAACGAGGCTTTCTCAAACCCCCAAATCCCCCTCCCCCTTTCCTCCACCGAAAGGTTACGTCGTGTTTGCTTACCCATGTGTTCCTGCGTTAACCCTATTTGACTCGTCGGGATCTCATTATTATTTCACGCCCGCGCAGTTTTAACTTCATTTGTTTCCGTTTGCCGTGTTTGTTCCGCCTGCCGCAAGATGTGGTCCCTCACAACTTCGAGTGTTCGCAATGGTTTCCTTGAAAGTTTCGATAACCTTGAAGTGCATGCTTATTTTTTTTAGAACTGAATTGGCTTGCCTACCAGATGCGATTGCTGGGGAAGCTCGTTAGTGACTTGGCACTTTTGAGGAGGTTTAGAGATGATCTAGCGTCGCACGATACTGACGTATAGGCGGAGATATCGATTAATGATGGCACTGCGCAGGGTATCTTGAGCTAATGCTAACATACCCATCACCGTTGTGGCTCTCTCTCGTCTTGCGTGTCGACCTATTCCGGTGGCGATCGTTAGGGGAGACGATTGTAGTAATCCCGTCCGGTGCAGGAGGCATTGCAATAATTTTTTTATGGATATTTATCTTTTTTTTATCAATTCTTCTGTATTATGTTGCATGAGATGAGTGGTCAGATACGGTCAGTTGACTGCATGCACCGTGTCATTTTGTCAGATGTGATGAAGCGTAAGAATCCATTTGTGTTAAATATAATCGGGGTTTAATGTTTAGAATAACAAGCGGGGAAACAAAGATTTTTTCTTAAGTAAGCTTTGCTTATGGTTGCAAAGAGTTTTATCCCCGAATAAGTGTGAGCGCGTCTACGTGTACGTCAACAGAGATGCCTTCGAATGACAGTCGCTGAAGAGTACGGGATTGTAATAATCTGTCTGTGCCTCATTTCAATGGCCGATTCGTGTCTGAGATTGGTGGTCAGTGGAACTGATGGGACATGATTAATATTTCATTTTAGAAAAGTTCGAGCCTGAGCCGTAGCTGGTTCACTTTCTTCCGAGGGTAATAATCGTCGCGTCATCGTATTTTTCCTCTTATCTTATACTGTCACCTTTTCTCTTTGCAATGATTGTTACCGATGTGTATTTGTAACCTTTCATAAAGAGTTAACGTTAAAGAAATTTAAAGAAAGGGAAAAAGAAAACAAAACTTTTGTAAAGGACAAAAATATAGCTTCGAAAGCGGCCGCAAAAGTGACTTCGTGACTAAAATTCTTCGTTTTGAAAATAAAGGGCAAAGACTCAATGCATTGGACTACCAAGTTGGTTTCTGTGAGGACCACCTGCTGATGGCGTTCAACGTCGACACCCGAGTACAATTCTAAATAAAGTATTTGGAATTACAAAGCCATTTATTGCATTTCATTTCAACATGTTATGTAAATTCCATAAAGTTACGCCGGAGGTCACATATCTCATACAAATATCAATGTAGATAACGTTTCTTTACATAAAAAGGTCTTTGGGATCGTTCGCATTGAGTTACGATTGGGAAATATTTCGTATTTCGCAATCATAACTCAATCCGAATATGAAGAATGTACAACCGTCTTAGTTTCTAATTTAGATGGGAAGAAAATATTCTTTTGTTAGTTTTAACGGCAGCAAATGTAGCAACAATACGCACCAGAATCCGATTTCTTAACTGTAATATCTCGATAGGTTCGAGTAAATGGTTTTCTCGGTTTTTGTGGGTTCAGAATGAAATAAGAGGAGTGGTTATGAGAGTGAAAATGTCGGAGTCGAAAAGAGGAAAGGTTAACTCTTGGCGCTTAGTCGCTGGGTGGAGAACCCGCCGACAATGGGCCGCAAGGCGGTCGACGTTGTAACTTGCAACATTTTGAGCGGCGCGAGATAAGGGGTACTCCAGCGGGTGAGAATGGATATTAAAGGGTGATGAGTGTGGTGTGGGGAACAAAAGGTATTGGAGGGAATAGAGGTAGGGGAGAAGGGGTGGAAAGAGGAGGTCACGGCGCTGTTTCGATGGCAATTCCTGTCTCATTGCGTAAGTAATGATTGCTCGAATGAGTGCGCAGGTGATCCCGAGGGAGAAACGAGGAGAGCGGGAAGGTGGAAAAGAGGGGCAAATAATTCAAAAGAATGAAGCAAATGGAGAGAATACCTCAGCGGTGGCATTTGGAGTCGCAGTGCGGGTCCTGGGGCGTGCTGTTCCCTTGGCGGCCATCCCCTCGATGTCAGGCTCACACTCTCGCCTGTCCCTCATCAGCGTCAACTTTGGTCGACTGATTTAAGGAGAAGCCCAATCAGTCATGCATTTATCTGGTGGCTTAGTCAAACCTAAGCCGGCATGGGATGGGCTTAACCCTTTATTTAATATTTGATTGACGTTTGATATTTTAGTACCCTGAAAGCCACCACTAGGGTGTGTGGCATGGGGTGAATGTACAACAGACTACTTTTGAACCGAATACTAGCAGTATGAACCTATGGCGGTCGGACACTTTTATTATGATCCCCTATTGTTCGTGGAAAAAATTACTTCTAGATCTATTTTTTCTACACTTAGTCTCTCTAATTTTATTGACATGATCTCTCCTACCGTAGTACGATGAGGCTAATAATGCATTTTCAACAGCACTTTTAAAGAGACCTCCTTCCAATTTATGCAAGAGAGTTAATCTGTAATTTAACTTTCGCTCCGTGAATGATTCCCAGTTTACCTGCTCTAATCTTTTGGAAAACGCCACTAAGTTTACCTTAACAACGTTTTAGATACTCTACTATAATACTAAACAATATTTTGAATACGCTGCCAGGTTTATGAGAACAATGTTCCACAAATATAATCCCTCTGCGCTGCACGCGATCCAATTCGGTAATTAATCCAACTTCGTGAGGGTCTCATATACTTGCAGCATATTCTAAATTAGGCATAACCAGCGACAGATGACATTTTCCTTTGACCCTTTCACAGTAATCCAGTACGCTTTCAATAAATCCTAATTTTTTATTAGCCTGTCCATATGCTCTTATTCCCCGTATGTATTTCACCCAGGAGAGATCGTCAGTTAGGATAGTCTAGGTATTTAATGTTTCACCTGCCTTGCTTTGAAACTTCCAATCACATCAGTGCAAACACGCGCGTCTTCTCAAAACCGATCTATATGGATGAAGTGGAAGATGGTCATCGTCGAGAAAATACGCATCTACTTGAAAATGTGTTCATGAGACCTCGGATCGTGAATTTCCGCCCGATTGCCGAAAGTGTTTTGTTTTTCACCAATAGTAGTAATGTCTCCACCCGGAGAAAGGCGAAATTGTTGGCGGGAAACCATTCAGTCGTTCGTAACCCGTGCGAGTTGCTGTTGCACTTGGTTTCACGGCAACGTTTATCTCTGAAGGGTTTGGGTAGGTGGTGTGCCACGTGAGGGGTCTGGACTCAGGCTTATTATTGTTGAAACTCCTTATAAGGTTTATAGTCTCCCGCCCAAAATTGGGAGGTTTCATCCACAAAAGGTTATGCCTGTGACATCGGTTTACACACACACTATATTTCCATTTAATTGGAGGAATGTTTTTCGAATGTCATATTAAATTACATTTATAATTTTTAAACAGCATACATTAAGAAATACGGAGATGAAGAGGGAATGTGTTGTTGGTAGAGTTGGATGTTGGGCTTTGTTTGCAGAGAGAAAAGGGAAATATTTGGTTGTTGTGTCCATCCAAAACCTACCTTAACCGGTAGATTACCTATATTAATTAATATAGTATATTGAGAAAGTGATCTCTTTCAAGGAGTTTGTTTCCGTGAAAATGTTCATGTCACCATGGCTATTTGAAAGTGCTGGTTATATTTGCGCTGCTTAGTTGGCGCAAAAATCAACCAAAATTAAATCAATTTTAGCAGAAATCTAGTAGCATTCATTTTGATAAAACTGTGATCGCGAATTATAGTGAAGAAATCCAAATCTTCTCCGGGTAAGGTTTTTTGCCAGGAAAACTTCTTAATTGTGCTGGTCTTAAGTTTATAACCTGCTTTATCTCCTCTATTTTAATCATCCAGTAAATGAAGAATTGGAGGTTGAAGTTCTATTGCATATAGTACGTGAAGAAAGTATACAGGTATACCTGTATAGTGCATATAAGAGCCCGCGTCGTTTTTGTAATTAGAAAAAACGTAATTAGCGTCGTAAAATGATCAATGTAATGCACATAGTATCCATAGCATTAAGTACCCACCACTGTGTGTACTCACGTATGACACCTTTAGTCCTAACGTACAGGTGAGGGACTGCGCGTGGCCATACATATTTTTTTCTTACAGGTTTCCCCCCTCCTCCTACCATTTGAATAAACCCCAACCCTCCCATCCCTTACCCTTTCCTCCTCGTGCTACACCCCCTGCCACACACCTTTTTGGTTGCTTGCAGGGTACTTATGTAGATGTAGTCTTCCCGAATCAAAAACAAAAATCGAGGGGGTGGAGATGTGCAGCAACGGCTAATCGTAATGGACGGAGAGGGAGGCGGGCAGGCAGCGATGCTTGAAATGGGGTGAATGGAAGAGTGGAAGTTGCCGAGGGAAATCCGATAATGGCGGAGAAAGTGGATGGAGGAAATATTGAAAGGTTGGAGTGGTGGTATGCTGAAGACCATGATTGAAGGGGGAAAGTTGGGTAAGCGGGAAATGGGAAGGAAGAGGGTAGACTTCTGAGACGACGTAAAGGTGGGCAAAAGTTGCGAAGAAGTGAAGAGGGAAATAATCTTTAGCGTAGGAAATGGAAGTTTTCACGATACTTCGAAGTAAATAGTCGACAAAGAGCGTTCAAAACCTACTTTTAAACTGGTAAAATACTTTGCGTTGCGCTGCTTCTAGAGGAAATCTGGAACCAAGAAACAATTATTAGTCGTAAGTATGGCATAGGCAGTCGGAGGTAGTTCACTCTCTTTTGTGCGTTTGTTAGCATAGCCTGTGTCCTTTCGAAACCTACGTAACATAAACTGTTGGATACAAATAATAGTAACAGGTTTTGGACCGACCCACGGCAGACTAAGCACTAGTAAAGGTTTAAGCCCCGCCGACCTTCAATACCTCGTGAACCAAAAGTGGCCAACCTTAAGCATACCGTGTGCCAATTATGTCTAAGACGAGTTCAAATGCGCCATAAAACTCAAGCAAGTTTTTTACCTTCTTACTTTCACGTTTTGGGTTGTAAAGTAGGGATAGTGGTAGGATCCTCCTTGAGGGAGGAAACGGAATAACTCAATCACACCATTGATTTAATTAATTTATGTCATCTAAAAAGACACATGTTTATTATATGGGAGGGGTCCTGGAATATGATTAATAACAGTGGTGGCGCTTACAAATAAACGTATGCTTGTTGACATAATCAACGTTTTAAATGAATTGACCATTTTTCTTCGATAGTACTCAGCTCTTTACCAGCATCCATGATTTTTTCTACAGCCAGTCGATGCTCTTTCCTTGTCAATCCTTTTAATGCTTCTACATTCCATTCCCAAACCCGCCGCCCCTTATCTTTTTGAAACGGACGGTATATTTCATAACAACCATAATGATATGGCACGTGACTTCAAACACATGATGTGTTGCTGGTTCGCGGTGTTTGCGATCGTTTGAACAGAAACGCGCAATGGCAACACCGGTAAAAATATTCATGTTTGTAAGCCCGCCTAAGGTGACATATCACAAGTTCCATTCGAAGTTTCACACACCAAAAGTTTGAACATTACCGAAGGCTATACGGATAGAACTTAGATCATTTTGTTGTTGAAAATATTAAGATGGATTCAGTTATGACTCCTATTTAAAAAGTACGTAGGCGTAAGGATACAACGCGCCACTTGTAATCATCCAACTCGCCACGGTTTGGCCACCCCTGTTGTAAACTATTACAGCAGCACACACTTCTTTGCAACTCCTTCTAATCTTTACTTCACTTTGTTTCGTCCAACATGCTTGTCCTCTTTTCCTCCCCGACACTCACCCCGAATCCATTGCCGGTTTTCAGCACACCAATCTGGTGAAATACACAAGGAATAACTGACAGTGACCTCTTCATTAATCCCTCAAAATACTTCTCTCCTAACCTCCACTTCCCAATGCATTTTTGTTTGTTTTCCATTCTGTCAGTTTGACCAGTTTCCATTCTTCTCCACTTCTGCTGCAAAATGATATTTTGATTTGAAAAATGTATTCATAATCCTTCACTTCTCTTTATAATACGTGTTTATATTTATGTCCAACATTTGTGTAAATGCAATTAATCCTTTTGAAAAATTAATCTTATTCGTTTCCTTTTAATTTCAGGTATGAAACCAGAAGCAAAATGAAGTTGATTTGAAAATTGTGAGTAGTTTTATTTTACTATAATATGTTTTATCGTGAGCAAATAAATGTGAATCAATAAGTGAACATTTTCTGGACATGTAATTTTTAATGTCGTCATAATACACAGATGCTAATTCTCACCCAAAATGCTCGCATCCGGTGTGAAAAAGTCATGAGTAATATTTATTAATTGCAAATTATTTGATCAAGCATTGAGTTGGTGCTTAGTAAAATCAACGCATGCGCGCTCAAGGAATCTTCTATCGGCCTCCTCCTCGTCGCACAGTCATTTGTGTTATTTCGCGCGAATAACGGGAGAAGGGTGGTGTAAAAGTTCGATTTTGAGTGACATCTTTATTACTTTCGCTTCTCTGATATTGCCCTTCCCGCAACCGCGAAGGGAATCCCTAGATCTTTCAAGGGTTCCTTCCGCCCGTACTCCCCTAGACATTCCCGCCGTCAATTTTTGATCTTCGGGAGCTGTTTCAATTTTCCCACCTCTCACATTTCGGGTGTCACGACTCTAACCATCCCACCCTCCAGCCTCACCCCCCCCCCCCCGCAACCTCCCCTCGCCTACCCTCCCCCTACTTGCATCATCTTCAGCAATTCCTTACGCTGTCTCGCCGCGTTTTAAGCGCCACTGACTTCGACACTCATTTAGGCCGCAGCAAACGAGTAAACGCTATTAGCCCCACCCATTTAGCATCAGCCGGGGCTGTCGGGGCCGCTCTCATGTCACCTTCTAAGTGTGTTCTCATGCTTTGCCGTGGGCGTGTACACTCGCTTTGGGGGGGGAGGGGGAGCAGGAGAGGGCGTTGCAGGTGCCCCGCCATCGATCGAGGGTGGTGGGGGTCGTCGGAGGGGTAAGTTGTTTTCGGTTGCCGGCGAAGGCACCGTGACCTAACATCCCCATCGCGCCCGAAGACGCTCTCTTTTAACATCCAAAGCTGACGCTCCGATTTCCTATTAGTCCGACGTCACGCTCTGCCGTGCAGATGCACGCCTTCGAGTTTCCATTCACACGTGCGTTTGCCCGAGAGTGGGGTGGTAAGCGTGGTCGAGATTTTAAGGCCGCCTTTCCCTCACACATCTCATGATGTTACTGTTAATTTTATTCGGATTACGTATTCGTGTGCTGAGTCGCCTTGCTCTATTGTTTGCTCGCAATGCATACATTATATTCGCGATGCCCTTGTAAGTCATGGACGGGAACAAACGGAGCAATTCGCCTCTCTGGGAAGTGCTTAAGACCACTATGCGCAGAGTGGTAAGGGGGCATTCTCTTTGTATTATTTGCAGTTCCTATAGTTTTGCTTGCAGCTTTCGATATCCCTTTTATAATGCATTATTATTTTTTCCAATTATGCCCTTATCTTTATGTTTTATAGCCAGCTGACAATCCATTCCTATGGATTGGGTTAATTCTTCTACGTTCCGTATCCTAAATCGTCATATCTCTTCCAACTTTTTAAATCGGATGCTGCACTTCATGATTGTTAAACTGTGATCCGAGTCTGCATCCGCTTCCGGTGAACTACCTTAATCTGTGCCCATTCCTAGTCTAGGTAATACTTTCCTTAGTCCACCGCCATTTTCCTTGTTTAACTACCCCTTTGGTGGCATTTTATATGTGTTCGTGGTGATTAAACCCTGTCTCCTGCAGAACTCTTAATGCGACAACCCGTGGGATTTTCTTTTCAGCGCACATTTATACAGTTTGCATTAGCAAAGTAGAAGAACTACAGTCAACACCACTCCACAACAGAATGTTTACTGAGTGTCGGGACGTTTCGACACCAGGGGTGGCTCTAGCTCTACCCACCGCCTCGCTAGGCCGAAACGTAAGCTACTTTCTGGTCAGCCTTTGGAATTTTCTCTCCGCTGTCATACCTCGTGCCTCAACCCTAGTCCTCCACCTCATCAACATCTCTTTCTTTGCCTACCGTTACATTCCAATCCTCCATTACTGTCCCTCATGGTTCCCTCTAGGAACACCCGCGATTATATCCCCCCACTGATCGTTTAACTTGTCTATTTCTTCCTATCCAAGGTTGCTTGGTGGCACGTAGAACTGAGCAGTGACCTATTTCGTTGGTTCATCTTTTGCTTCTAATTGTATGCTATCTGTTGCTTGTTCTACATGTAGTATGTATGTTCCTAACTTTGTGTTTTCATGAATGCCACCACTCGCTGGCTCTCGTCTCTTCTGCTTTATATTACTCTATAACCATCGCAATCTCTCCTATCCTTCCATCTCACATCCCAAATCCATATATTGTCAATATTTAATTTCCTGATTCATATTTTACAACTTCCCTGTCTTCAGGGAAGTGGGATGAGGATCGTGGAAGTCTAGCCTCGCCCGCTGCCGGGAACGACGGTGGCCCGAATTCCGCTGTCATACTCGAATCTCTCCGTCATTGTATCGTATAGTTATGTAACTTGTTATAGCTATTGGTTAGACATGTTTTACCCGTTACCTTCCTCAAATTGAGATAAGGAGCTTAAGTTTGTGCGGCGTTGGAGAATCAGTCCTTGATTTCACGGGATACCGAGTCTCCCTGCTTCATTTTTCCTAATATCATGTCGTCTTCTCAGCATTCTTCCCCCAGTACCAGACTTCTAAAGCTTCAATTCTTATCTGGTTTGCACTTTTATTCGTCCATATATCTGATCCATTAAGCGCCATATTTCACACTAATGCTTTAATGTATTGTTTCCTTGTTTCTTGGCCTATTTTTTCTTACAGAGTACAGCAGTCGTCTCTTCGTGATGAACGCAGTTTTTGCTCTGGAGAATTACTCCACTCGATATCCATCTAGCTATCGTCTTGCATCCCATGTTATACATGCTCCTTTCGAGATGGGCGTAGAAACTGAGCTCATTATTGAATCTCTCCTTTTGGCGCAACATCTGCCCGAGTATTTTCACTTCCGAGTGCGGGCGTTATCGTTTCCTTCAAGTGTATTTTGCATCCCTGAATAGATTTAGGTCTTAAACCATCCGTAGTTGATAATGCGTCTCCCAAATGGAAAATTCAATTCTTGATAACGTCTATAATCGGGTTCTCAGCGTTATTGCTACCTTAATGAATTATATGCGTGGACAAATTTTAGTAGACAGTGACCTGTTTGGATTCAGCGTGCGATCATTTGGTTTTTCATCGTTAGGCTACGACGGTGTTGAGAAAGTTCCAGTTTCATAGTCGATCGAGAGATGAGGTAAAAATACGTTTGTTTAACCGCGCTGGACGAGGACATTGCAGCAGGCACAAGACACTTGGGAGCCGCGACTCGTAATTGTCAAGGCATCCTGGGAAAAGATGTGTTTCACTTTTGATGGTAAAGTTATTAGGATCTAGAGGTATGGCTTGAAATATTATTATGGCCCCGACGGAGGTGAGTGGGCGCGGAGAGATTTTAATAATCGTCGCACGCTAGAGTAGTTTCATTTGAGCCACTGGCTTTCGCTTTGAGCCGAGTATCCGTGTTTAATCTCGAGGAGGTCACGACTGCAGCCTCAGCTGCGTTATTTTGAACGTATTAAATGAGTCTGGGAGGAGAAGCGCGCTGCAAAGCCCTCTGTTCTCACATGACTGCGGTTTCGTGTTTGCATTTGAGTCGCTCTCTCGCCTATATTCGGCCTCGCTTAAATCGAGAGTGAGTGGGATCCCGGCGATTGTATTAAATTCCACTTTGGGGAGGGCAGCATCCTAAGTGAATCTCCGAGATTGCAGTTGTTATTTTTTTTGCTTCCGTGGGAGCGCTCACTCGAGGGGATTAAAAAAGGATTTTCTAATGCAGTGTTTTAATGGTCTCCCGCCAGTATTTTATTGCAATTTTAACCATTGGGTGAAGTTCTATGTTAATTGGGACGTGCTCACTTTAAGAAATTAAACGCTAAGAGAATAAAGGCAGCCAAAAATGCCGGCGTCAAATTTCAAATACCCTATCCCCTTAACTGATATCTCATTAATGTTACGGCCAGGTCTGTGGTTTCTCGCAAAAAAGGTGATTTTTCATCTGCTTCATAATTTATTGTTAGCATTCGGAATGCTGCCTGCGGAAAACTATATTTGCGTGCATTAGCCTTAATGACCTAATTTTTGCATGGTTAAATGCTTCCACTCGGTGGATAGGAATTATCTATGACGGTGAAATAGCTTTTCTTTCCTCTCCTCGAATTAGCGCTGCTCCGGGGGTTCTTTCGCTGGCACAGGCGCCCCGTAATAGAGCCGGCGAGGCTGTGGCGTTTTCAACTCACCAAGACATATATATACACTCAGTATATATACTTATACATGAATATATGTGTGCAAATAAAATATATTTATATGTATATAAATATATATATATATATATATATAGATCTGACCTGAAGAAGGCCTCGGGGTAGGCCGAAAGCTTAAATCATCTACCGTGTGAGTGTCCTTTTACGTGTTATCTGTTTTACTAGTATTCTATGTTCTATTGTGCCGTCCAAAAGTTATATTGCTCTCGTGAGTACTTCCGCATCATCGATATATATATATATATATATATATATATATATATATATATATATATATATATATATATATATATAGATGATTACTTCGAAGTAACACGGAAGTGTTGAATAAAAAACTTAGACAGTAACACACAGCACGAGAACACATAAAAAGAACACTCACAATAATATCTTGATAATTTCGACGGACTTGAGCTCCGTCTTCTTCGGAAGATAAGATATGACTAAGGAAAAGGGTACGCGGTACAGAGAGAGTATGGGACGAGGGAGAGGGGAAATAACAGGTAGTGGGGGAGGGGTGAAGGAGTGGTATACATCTACATCTACATAAGTACCCTGCGAGCCACCAAAAAGGTGTGTGGCCGGGGGTGTAGCACCATGAGGGAAGGGTAAGGGTTGAGGGGGTTGGGAGTTAGGTGAGGAAAGGTGGGGGGAACCTGTAGGGAAAAAAATATATATATATATATACACACATACATATATATACATGCATACATACACACATGTATACACATCCTCGCGAAGTCCCTAACCTGTACGTTAATACTTATTGTAATGAACTAAGTCCTGGGGAATTTCGACTACGAGCATTCTGGTCCCTTATCGTTCTTGGAAAAAATGACATTTTAAACCTGTCAGTCTTGCAGTCTATCTCTCTAGTCTTATATTCGTGATCCCTTCGACCGTAATACGTTGGGGTTCGTATTATATCCTTGATGTCATCGGAAAAGGGCCCATCTTTAAATGTTTTTAATAAGTTTAATCTATATTGGAAACGCCGCTGTGTAAGAGAATCCCAACCTAAATTGTCTAGCAAAGTGGATACGCTGCTGAGTTGGTCATAACAATGTTTGACAAATCTAGCCCCCCTCCGCTGAACTCGATCTAATTCCGAAACCAAATTTATGTTATGAGGATCCCATATACTGGCAGCATACTCTAGGTGGGGCCTGACCAAGGCAAGGAAACATCGTTCATTCACCTTTTCGTCGCATTTACCTAGCACTCTTTCCACAAATCCCAATTTTTTATTAGCACGACCGCATATTTCTCGTATGTGTTTTCCCCAGGACAGATCGTGAGTAATTGTTACACCCAAGTATTTAAAGGAATCTACCCTCTCGATATTGGTTTGTTTCACTTTGTAACTATAAGGGAGGGAATTACTCTTTTCCCAAAAATGTATTACTACGCATTTTTTAAAATTCAATTCCAATTGCCATGTATCGCACCAATTTTGAATTGCATCTAGGTCGTTGGCTAACACGACTCTGTCTTCGTGACTTCGGATGTCCCCATAAATTACTGCATCATCGGCGAAAAGACGGAGCTTGCTATTAACTACGGTACTGAGGTCATTTATGTAAATAAGGAAAAGGAGGGGACCTATGACACTTCCTTGTGGTACCCCCGACGTGACCTTGACAGTATCGGATGATACACCGTCCAGGACGACTGTTTGGACACGATCACTTAAAAATTGTTTAATCCAGTTAATTATACTTTCGTGTATTCCATAGGTTTCCAATTTCGCCAGTAATTTGCAATGAGGGACTTTATCGAAAGCTTTCTTAAAATCTAGGAATATCGCATCAACTGGAATATTACTTTCACCGGAGTTTAATACATCATGTACAAAAAGTGCGAGTTGAGTTTCGCAGGATCTACCCTTACGGAAGCCATGTTTGTTATTAATTAATAAATCTTGGCTATCGAGGTGCCTCATCATGGAACTAACAATGATGTGTTCAAGAATCTTACAGGAAATGGAAGTCAGCGATATTGGCCTATAATTACTGGGGTCCTCCCTGTCTCCGTTTTTAAATATGGGTGTTACTGAAGCTACCTTCCAGCCGTTTGGCACGCTTTCTTCTGCTAATGATTTCTTAAATATTATATCTAGATATGGGGCAATTTCAGCCGACAGTTCTTTATACACGCGTGCCGGTATCTCATCAGGTCCCGGAGATTTGTTGGGGTCTATGTTTTTAAGGAGTAATTCTATTCCGCGTGTGGAAATATTGATTGCTTCCATTGAATGCTGAAATATTTTCGGAAGGTTCTCGGGTGTATTTTGTGAGGATATGTTGAAAACACTCTGGAAAAATGAGTTTAATATGTTGGCTTTATCTGAACTACTCGTTACTTTATTCCCCTTTTCGATATTCAATGAGTTTACGGTGGACTTGTTTCCCTGCACTTCCCTGACGTAGGACCAAAACATCTTTGGGTTATCGTTCAAATGTTCGCCTAATTTTTTCCTTTTGAATTCCGCTAGCGCCTTCCGGAAAGCCTTCTTGGCAGTGGACCTAGATGCTTTGTAGTTCTGTATGGTTTCGTTGATTTTATCAGGGGAGGAATCTTTAACTGCATTTTTCATTCTGGCATGGCACACCCTTTGCCGCCTAAGAGATTTCCGTACTTCAGAGTTGTACCATCGGGGTTCCTTATTCTCTTTTATATATTTACTAGGTATGAACCTCTGTATTGCTGAACGTGTTATCCTAAGAAAATTATTCCAAGTATCCTCGACACTACTAGTTTTGCTTAATTCGTCAAATATAAAAAAAGAACTTATTAATTCACATTTTAAGCCATCATAGTCCGCTTTATTGAACAAATACACCTTTCTCTTAGGTTTGTTGACTTTATCTACACTTAGAGAAAATTTAGCGTTTACAGCCCTGTGATCACTGATTCCGTCAACAACTTCTATATTTAAGACCTTTTCGGGTATATTTGTGGCTAACAGATCAAGAATGTTCTTTCCCCTTGTTGGTTAAGTGACTAATTGATGTAGGGAATTCGAGGTGAACGCGAATAAGAGGGACTCGCATAGATCCTTGTCTTTACCTCCATTTATAAAACTGTACGAATCTCAATCTATTGTGGGAATATTAAAATCACCTCCGATAATTAGGCTATGCTCACTGTTGTGGGATGTAAAGGTTTGTATCTGTTTTTCTAGGTCTGGTATTGAGTTAATGCTAACGTGGGGTGGTCTATAATACGCACAGATATATATTCTTTTCGATCTGGGTGTTTTCACTGAGCACCATACACTTTCTATACAGCTATCAGGAAATAACTCGGCTCTACTGACGTTAGAGTTCTTAACCGCAATAAACACTCCTCCTCCGGCTCTATTTTTTCTGTCGTTTCCATAAACTATGAAGGACTTGGGAAATATTTCGCAATCTGCGATGTCATCTGTTAACCAACTTTTAGTTCCTATAATGATATCCGACTCTGTGCTATGAATGAGATGGTGAAATTCCGGTATTTTATTTTTTAAACTTCGGCAGTTAACTACTACTACGGAAATTATATCCTCGTCTAAAACCTTCTCTGCGGTCTGCTTTCTGGGGATGTTATTTAATCTCTTTGATGTCTTGAATCTATATGGAGGGGGAGAAAGCAGAGCGGGGAACAGGTGGTGGGAGAGGGGTGAAGGAGGAGGTTATGGAGGGGGAAAGGGAGGCCAGAGGGGAGCGGAGATGGAATAAGGAGGATGCGGAAATAGTAACAAGCGACACAGAAAACGAACAATTCATCCACAGATCCCACAACACCCATGACCAAGGCATCAACTCACCAAGTCATCATAAGGGCTTGACAAGTCAAAACACAGGACAAGGATGACAAAATGTATGCGGATGAATAAATTGTCCCACCACCTCGCAAGAAACAAATCCACCTCCATCCATCTCAGCCCCACCCCCCATTTAGTGAACGACATTGAGACCCGGATGTTGATAGGCTTTACACAGCCATATAAATGCCAATTCCATTGTTTTTAATTTTATAGCGTTATCGGATGGGGGAAGGGATGCTAGCACGGAAACATTGTAACAGTGGTTGAAGGGGGTGTTGCGGTGGGAGGCATGTTTTGGGATGGGAAGACCCGCGGACGGGGAGGAGGGATTACATGAGGCGCGATGATTGTTCACCCTGAGGTTCAGGGGTGTAGAGCACTGGCCTATATAAAATGCCGGGCAGAGTTTGCAAGTCAGAAGATAGATTACATTCTGAGATGTGCATGAGGAGTGGGGGAAGGGCGGGAGAGAGTTAAAAGGTGGGATGGAGAGGGGTGGAGTGGTGAAAATAGGACAAGTTTTGCATCTAGCTCGCAAGCACGGCGTGGGTGTGATTCTGGGGGTGGGAGGGGATTTGGAAAGAGGCTTGGTGGATTTGAGGAAATCTGATAGGTTGGCGGGCCGTTTGAAGGTAACAGAAGGGCATTTAGGAAGAAGGTTGGACGAAACGTTGTGATTTTTGAGGATGGGGTACAGGTCTTTGAGGATAAATTTAAGGGACTGGATGCCAGGGAAGTAGGTGGTGCATATTAAGAGAGGGTGGGAGTCTGTGGTTGAGGGAGGATTGGGGGTGTAGGATTGTTTTAGGATTTTTTGTGAAGGAGAGAATCTGGGTATCCCCGTTGGAGGAGGGAATGGTGAAGGTTGTTGAGGTATTTGTTGAGGGATTCGGGATGGTTGCAAATGCGGTGCCCGCGGATAGAGAGGGAGTAAGGGAGGGAGCGTTTGGTGTGGTAGGGGTGGCAGCTGTTAAAATGAAGGTATTGTTGTTTGTTAGTAGGTTTAGTATGTACGGAGGTTAGAAATTTGTTGTTAGTTAGGGAAATATTTACATCGAGGAAAGTGATCTGTGATGATGAGATGTTGGAAGTGAAAGAAAGAGATGAGGAATCATTAAGTTGGGAGATGAAGGAATTGAGGGAGTCTATGTTATGTGGCCAGAGTAGAAAGATGTCATCAATGTACCGGAGCCACAGAAGGGGTTTAAGAGGGTAACTGGAAAGGAACTTCTCTTCCAGGACACCGAGGTGGAGGTTAGCGTATGACGGGCTGAATCTACTTACCATGGCACAGCCCTTGATTTGGAGGTAAAAATTGTCATTAAAAGAAAAAGAGTTACGGGTGAGGATGATGTTAGCAAGGTCAATGAGAAAATCGGTGTTTGGAGTTTGAGGGCTAGGGCGTTTGGAGAGGAAGTGGCGTAGGGAAGCAAGGCCTTCTTCGTGAGGAATGGAGGTGTATAGGGATGTGACGTCAATTGTGGCCATAATGATCTTGGTGTCAGAAGGGAGGGAAATTGAGTGGAGCAGATTGAGGAAGTGGTAGGTATCTTTATCTTTTCCTATGTCAAAGATACCTACCACTTCCTCAATCTGCTCCACTCAATTTCCCTCCCTTCTGTATGTATGTTTGTGTATCTATATATAATGTATATGTATGTATATATATACACACATGCACACACATACAGGTGTTTATAGTGTTGTAGCATTTTTCCAGGAAAACTCTCGGGTTCCGAGTTTGACGGCGGCCGTGTAAGTTATTAATGATGACGGCGTAAAAATATTAAAAAAGTCGACTCTTTTCGAGTCTTCTCTTGACGCCCACGATTGATAAAAATTGAAATAGTTATTTTTCCGAAACATTGTTATTTTTCCCGTTTCATTTTTTTTCGCGTACTGAGCAAATGATTCCCAAAATCCCGGAATATTTCGATCTCTACGTTTCCGTTGCATCGGTATCTTTATGTGCTGCTATTCTCCCGGACAAATCAAAGCTTCACCGCGCTCTCCTTCCTGCTCTGCCCTCCTGCAAAAAAAATTAAAAGCTCGGAACTAGTTTGCGAATATTTTTCACTCCACTTTAATTTAAAAGTGACTTATGTCCTGGTGTGACTTTTATGGATAATAATTCTCTCTACCATTATCATCTGAGAGTTGCTTACACAAATTTTGTGAGAATACTTTTTTGTGAGAGCTTTTTAAGGCCATCCGTGCAATAGTGACTAATGCACAACATTTCTAAGGGTTAAAATTGTTTTCATTTTAATGTCCTTAAAAATATAAAGAAGAAATTGGATCACTTAGATAAAAATGATCCTTAATATTGGAGCGTTTGTGCTGCGAAAATAATGACGAGTTAGTGAACGTAAAAAATGTGATGTGCCCTCTGATTTCACCAGCTTCCCATTTAATTATTCCGTTTTTACTTTGTAATTCAAGTGGCGAAAAAGTGATGACTCGGAAACATGTTAAAGCAATGAGTTAATGAAATCATCCATGGCGAATTGGCCATAAAATTTGCTCTTGCTTCATTTGTCTTTCTCGCAATGCCCAGTTGTCGAGATGGACCACAGACCAAAGACTCGACGAAAATTACCCTCTTTTAAGATCATATTGTTGTACGACCGACTCTTATCAGCCCACTTCATTAAGAATTCCTTCGAAGTACCTCGAATTTGACAGTTGCCTCTCTCTAGAATTCACGGTGATGGCCGCCAAAATTGTATTGTGGAGAAATACGTAGAAACGGGTTATTTTTAATTGATAGGGAAGAAGGTTTATTTGTATACCGTTCAGAGAAAGAGCTTACATTACAGCAGGAGGAGCATTTTTTGGTTGATGAATAGTTTTGTAAATAAAGTAAAATGTGGCTAGTGGAAGGACCGAGTTAATTTATCTTGAATCGAGATACAAAGATAGAATGAGGCAGGAATGTAGCGTTGAGCTAAGTGTTGAGTGGTGGCGACACATTTCCTTTTCGTGGGAAGAATGAGGATGAACTGGGAGGCGATTGAATTGTGGATCTAAGTCTTCCGACACTTCCCTTCAAAGTGTTGATAGTTTTGAGTTTTTTAGTAGAAATGCTAGTAACCTTGTCTGGGTTGAGATTTTAATCTTTATTATTAGCGTCATAATCGAGTTCAATGGAATTGACACTGTTACATGGATGGTATATGTCAGAATGTTATTGTATAGTCCAACATTGTAAATGTATATTTTTTTAGTTCCACTAAGATGGAACTTATAAACTGATTTCTTTTGAATTCATGAGTATAATTACTTGCGCAGTAATGGTATACTTACATTGGAAACC
Organism: Hetaerina titia; assembly: GCA_037158775.1. Classification (NCBI taxonomy): domain Eukaryota; kingdom Metazoa; phylum Arthropoda; class Insecta; order Odonata; family Calopterygidae; genus Hetaerina; species Hetaerina titia. Next base: position 94,896,158 of record CM073777.1, read on the forward strand.
CTGAGTTATAACTTCTCAACAACCAAGCGTTATATTCAATGATAATAGCAGATTAATGGTCATCTATGGAAATCGGATGGTAACTCACGCAAGATAAACGACTTCAATAAAAAACAATTCCATGGCTTACAGCACAGCACAGGTATTGCTGTTGGTCTGCTCTGGCCTTATCTTCTATATATGGTAAATTGCGGTGTTCAGATAAAGCTATGAAGGGGTGATACTCATTTAGTGCGTGACCTCACTAACTTGTGATGCGTGTAGATGCACAGAGAAAACTCACCGCGTCTCTAGAAAATCGCACTGCATGGAGTGCGATTATTAATTATTAACGCAACATTCACGGTTCGAAGGATTTTCTCTCCCCGCCGGAATAATAAAACCAACGATGTAACGATTATCGCTCGAAGGCGTGACATTCTTTGTCTTTTAAAGTCTAAAAATGTTTAAGTTCACTTTTCTATCATCATGTTCTTGTCATATTGATCATTCAACTCCTAACTCCTGGGCTTACTATCCCAACAGCTCAAGTGTGATCGAGGTAAGTTTTGGTACAAAATGTTCTCTTCCACTGCCGGCCTAAAATATCTCCACCGCTCTGATTTTTGTGGAGGGAAGTTAAGACTCTTCCAACCGCACATAAAATGGCTTAAGAATAATTTATTTGAATGGTTTGTGTTTAGCTTTCTGTATTTTTTAAACAAGGTTTTGATTCAGAATCTTAAAAGTTCATATAGAATATACCTACGTGCTTCGCACGCATCAAAGTTATCTTCACGAATAGTTCCGCTGAATCTTCAACGTGATTGAAGAAGTTTATGGGAGCACTGAGTGGGCGTGTTTAATTATTTTTCACTTTTTTCCAATCTTCTTTTACTTTAGGGAAAAATGTATGAATGTGAAAACAATGAACGAGGGGTTATGGAGAATTTATTAATCGTGGAAAAAATCGAAATATCTGGGAATATTTCATTGCCTCCTTGAAGTAATCCTCAGTTTCGATAGCTGATGCATTCGTCAAAGGCTTCTACGCATATATATATATATATATATATATATATATATATATATATATATGCGCAGTTTGGCGGGATTTCGTATTTGAATATATATATATATTGTATATATATATATATATATATATATATATAACTTTTGGACGGCACAATAGAACACAGAATGTATATGTATGTATGTGTATATATATATATGTATATATCTTCTTGCGAACTCAAATAATGTTGTAGACCTGTTAATGGTATGCTTTAAATTAACCAGGTCTTGCATGTTTGTTTATTTTGTATATCTTAACTCGAAATGTATTGCGTTGAGCTTTTGATGTTTGCACGGCGGTTGGCAGCTCATGTCGGACAGCTTTGAAGAGATAGTTTTCATTCCATGGGATCGCCTGGACTTTCGGTCGTTAATGGAAGCGGGTCATTCACAATTTCGTTGACATGTAAACTGCTTTTATAAGCAAGGTGCCCTCGTCATCAAGAGGAGTGAAGCGAAGGTCGCGATGGAGGGATGTAGGTACGCTTTCGAATGGAATTAACGACGCCGGTCACCCTCGACTCCCCAAACGAGAGGAATCAGGGTCGGCCGGCATTTCGAGGGTCCGAGGGCGAATGGCGTAGGGCCGTCCAATCAGCCGGAACAAATATACTTATCATCTGATCGTCCCGGGTCACCTTTTTTCGGGCCTTCATTTCGGTTCTTTCCTTTGTGTGTCCCCTGGTGTTTGCCCTCGCTTCGACCATCCTCCCCCTATCCGTGCCTCACCCGAAACCCCCTTGTTTTCCCTTGCCGTCATTCTTCACCCCTTCTCCGCTCTCACCGGCCCCTTTTAATAATGGCGCCCTGTGTAAATATGCAGGGCCCGTGTTAATTTACGGGCCATCGCGTCTCCTCCAATAGCCGACCCCGACCACTTGCCACCCCTGCCCCCCACTTGCAACCGAGGGTGTGTTTGCTCCGGACCGCCCGGGCTGTTTTCGAGGCGGCAGATTTCCGTGTGATTTCGTCCTATTTTTTGTCGCTTTTGTGTGTCTCGCTATTCGAATGCTTGGCTTCGAGTTCCTACACGGAGCGGACACTCAATGGGGCAATCCTCCCTACCCCCCCCCCCCGGGATCTCCTCCCCCTCCCTCCCTCGTGTCCGACCCCCTCCCCCTCCACAACGGCCCGATCGGCGAGTGGCATGCGAGAGCTCAAGTCTAACTCGAGCAAAGTAAAAACATCGTCACTCGTATGCTAATTGTCGACGTAGCACATCGCGTCTCGTTGTCATTTTATTTTGATCGCAGTGGTCACGGTCACGTTGAAATCGGTGAAACGCCATGAAGTTGAAATTCTAGAGTGGCCACGGTTTCGTGGAATTGATGGAGATACTGAGGGCTTTTTGCTTGGAAAAATAGGAGGATTCAACAAGAAAAAAGAATGCCCCTCTAAATTTAATTACCGAGCGGCGAGCGATGACGTTGAATCCGCAATCATTTTATTCATAGCAAAGAGTGAAATGAATAATTTATATTTTGTGTCCGTTTTTAGAGCTTGATTTGTCCGGTATACATTTTGAAACTTTAGTCTTATGAAAGTTTTACGTATTATTTTGCTTTCGAATCAAGTGTATACGTGCCACTTTTTTGGTTTTTGAAATTTGAATCAATCGTTCTCGCTTGATCTTCTCAGATTTTTTTATTTTCTACTAAAGAGAGAGATGATCCAATAGACGTGACGAAAATAAGGAAGATAAATTCTGCAAGTGTAAATTAATGCAGGTTTGGAAGAAAAAACATTATGTATTATTTCAGAAAAAAAATTCCTTGGGATGTTTTAACTTTCCCTCTGAAAATCACATTTCCATTCCAACTTTTGCGAGCAAAAATTAATAAATGCACGAATGATTCACCGGATCGTGTACCTGCTGACCAAAAGTCGTATCATTATCGTGATTGTAGATAGTGTGCAGTCCACCCACGGTGGTCACATTTGTAGGTATAAGTTTTTCAGTGACTTGAGACGGAGGTCACGCAGCACGTGATTGGAGAAGCTTAGGCAAATCGGTGTGAAGAGAGAGAGAGAGGGACAGAGGTGGAAGTGAGGAAGACAAAGAAACCATTGGTGACGAGAAATACGTATCTGGAAATAAATGGGACGCCATTTGTTGGTGAACGTTTTTACGACTCAATTCCTCTCTACATGCGCTCAAGTCGTGCGTGGACCACGGAGTACTGCAACAATTGCCCCTTACTCCGGAAACAGTGGTCGTTGCCGAACGAGTGTTTTCGTGGATCACTATGAGTGTTTTTATATATTTGTTTTTATGATTAACGGTGAATTAAGTTTAATATAATTAATCAAGAGGTGGAGCGTAATTGAGAGTTGATGGAGAGATTTTCGGAATATGAATAATTTTGTCAATTGAAGCAGAATGTAGTCAGATGAGAGATTCAGTGCCTTTATCTTGAAGAAATATGCAGGATTGTGTTGAAGCAAAACTAGAGTATGCCAGGGTCGACCAGATTGTCGTGTAAATGGGGTGGTAATTTGGTATTTGAGGGGATTCGTGGTGATATAATGGGTTGCGGGACGAGGAGTGGGTGGCTGCTAAAGGAAATGATTAGAAGCAGCAGTAATGCAAGTGGGAGGGTGGAACAAGTGTTGGTTATGTTGATGGAGAGGCGAATCATCCTTAAACAGATAAGCGTGAGTAGAATGGATGGTTTGAGAGAGAGAGAGAAAGAGGGAGGGTTGATAGAAAGTCATGTACTCAAAGGAGACTCTAAAGAAACACGAGAGAGTTTAGCAGTGTCAGGAACAGAAGAGCATATTTACGGCAATGTTTGATCAAGTGATGGCGGCAAGGAAACACGCAAAGGCTTACAGTATTGACGAAATCAATGCAGGCTGAATATGTCCCTGAAATTTAGAACTACAAATCAGGATTTCTTGGACCCTTGTTCCCCCACAGGGAACGATGCGAATGTTCTGAATGCATAAATTCATAATTCTGAAATTATTAATTTTTGGGTCCCACGGATGTGTAAGGGGCACATGGTATATAATAATAACAATTCTCCGAAATTGGTCCATTGCAGTACACCTCTATAAAAAGCATTAGTTAATAGTTGAATTAATGTAAACAATTGATGATTGGTGTCAGTCATATTACTGAGCTGTTACTTGATGCGTGTGTACCAACACCTCGTTTTCAGGATAATAGTTTTCAGTTTATCCACGTAGTATTAAACGTAAATGCATGTAAAAGTACATACTGCACCACGATGGATAATTTTTTGTGAAATTAACTTAAATGCTAAGGATGAATTATTTTAACTGCATGATGGGTTTAAGAAATATTTTTTTCAAGCCAGTTTCAGGAGTAAAGTATTGTGTAGCGCCAGGGCCAATCGAAAACATATCCTAAGCCGGTGAACTACTGCTAATAAAATAACCGTAAATGCGAATTACTTATGTTTAAGACGATTTCATGAGCTCGTTGAACTGTGGACTACTTTAAATTGCATTTTCAATTAAACCCTGCTATCTTAATTATCCGCGATAACTCGGTGACGGTTGACAGGGGAAAAAAAGGCTCGAAAAAAAACTAAATCCATTGGAATTTCCCCTCCAGGATTTTCTTCCGGATTACTCTCTCTAATCATTTAATAATACACCAATTTTATGACAATTTCATTTAATTCCTCTCTTTTTGTAATATGGTTTTGACCCTCTCTTTAAAAAATATAATAATGTAGCCGACCCCATTGATGCGATCATATATATTTTTTTTAAGCCAGCCGAAATGACAAGCCTAATTATCCCCATTTCGGATGAAAATCCTCCGCAGCAGCCTCATAAAAGGAGGCACGTAGTTCCCTCCGCCCCTCTCATGCAGGGCGGACCCCGGCAAAAGTTTCAAGTTTTGCAGCGCGAAAGAAGTTATAATTTCTCAGATTAAAAACGAGCCGACGGAAGGCGTTTAATTTGATGGACCTCTCGTCGGAGTAGTCAGTCATGCCCAGAAGGTGGAGAGGCGGGAGTAGATGGGTTAGGGCTCCGAGGAGGCATACATACATATATGTATGTATATATATGTTTGTATATATATATATATATATATACTTATATTCGTATGTGTGTGTGGGGGGAGGGGAAGCGAGGGGTGCGCTACGGCAGTGTCTAGGAACAACTGGGGCGCCATTCTCAGGGAGAGGAATGAGGAGGGAGAGGTTTCCTTCTTCAAGGGGAAACTTTTAAAAAGTTTCCATGACACTGGGCCCTCGGAGGGTGTTTCGGTGAAAATTGCCTCGCCTGAGAAGACTCCGTGGAAATTAATTAAAGGTCGAGAAGAAACCTTCACGCGCCCCCTCCCGCCCCTTCCCCCATCTCCCTCCCCCCATTCTTTCTCTCCTTTCTTCTAGAGTCATTTTTTCAACTCCTTTCGCCCTCCTCGCTGCCCAGTCAGTGGCTACACACCTCTTTGCCTCTCCTCCCGTAAAAAAAGGCTTCTTCCTCCCTTCCTTCACCTACCCCCAATCCCACTCCCCCCCCTCCCACCCGCTGCATTACAAACCTTCCTTTCCGTTCCTGTCTTTGTCCGTTTTATGGCCGCACATTTCTCGTTTATTCAAAAAATTCAGAAAATTCTCCAAATTTTTAATTCCCACCAGTCGTTTAAAATTAGTTTCCATCGTGGAGACTGAAGGCGAATTGGTCCTTTGGTTTGTCGAGAAAGTGATTCGTCATCTCAACTTGGCAGTCGTCTTAGTGCGAAGAGAATGTGAAAGCCTGCGTTGCCTGGGGTTTTTATTTTGCATCCCGTTTGTCGTTTCCACGCCGCAGCCGATAAGTTCCCGTTAAAAGTGCGGAGAGTACGGGAGAATATTCGTGGAGTTGTGTTTTCCAGGGAATAACGTTGCGGTCGATTCATTAAACACCAATAAGGATTATGAAAATGTCCTCTCAATAAATGCGGATGGTAAAAATGAGGGAAGGCTGTCAGATCATTGATTGCAGACTTAAATTACAATCATAATTTTTGGAAAAAAGTTACCTGTGAGGGAAATAAAACTAGTTATTTGGCGATGGAAAGAGCTTAAGCAATTATAACTACCGAGGATATTTATTGCGATCCAAATCTCCACCTGATGCCTGCGTAAGCAAATTTAGGACGCCATTATTTGGTGAAACATTTGCTACGTGAACAGGCATTAATATGGGAATGCGATCACTGTTATCGTTTCCACGTAATGATGTATCCCTCGGTGAATTATTCTGGTGAACAGCGAGAATTACGGGCATTGCCTAATGGAGCAAACCGAGCGCATGAACATTATCGCATGTTTATTCCGGTGGGAAACAAAAAATAAAAACATCATGAAATATGTCATTTAAGTCTTTTGTCTTTGAAAGACGTTACATGTGGTGATATTATATATGTAGGTTTATATATAAATAAATATATATATATATATATATATATATATATATATATATATATATATATATATATATATATATATATATATATATCACCAACACATGGTTTAGACACCACAAAAGGCGTAGGTATACATGGAAAATGCCAGGTGACTCAGAAAGGTATTAGTTAGATTATATTATGGTTAGGCACAGGTTTAGGAACAGGGTGATAAATTCGCACAGTTTCCCAGGAGCGGATGCGGACTCTGACCAAAATTTAGTTGTTATGAAATGTAACGTTCGTTTCAAGAAGATAAGGCAAGGCCGGCGGGTTCGGAAATGGAATTTAGAAGCAGTAAATGGATTAACGAGGAAGGAGTATCAGCAGGCTGTAGAGAAAATGATGGATGACGGTAAAGAACTGAGTACTATCGAAGAAAAATGGGAATGTATCAAGAAAGGGATACTGGAAGCCGCTAAAGACACTATAGGAACCGTTAACGGGAAAAGGATAAGGAAACCATGGGTAACGGATGAGATGATTGCAAAGATGGATGAGAGAAGAAGATGGAAAAATGTAAACACAGAGTTAGGCAAAATGAAGTAAAAAGAGTTAAACAATAAATTGAGAAGGGCCACAAATAAAGCAAAAGAAGAGTGGTGGAAAACGCAATGCGAGGATATGGAAAGTTTACAGAAGAAGGGTGAAATTGGTACTCTATACAGCAAGGTTAAGTTATTATCGGGAAGTAAGAAGGCAAGAACTGTGCTAACAGTTAAAGATAAGTGGGGTAAGATAATAGTTGAACCAGGAAAAATCCAAGAGAGATGGAAGGAATATATAGAAACACTGTATGGCGAAGAACTTAGGCCGACAAGGTTAGACATAGAAAAGGAACATGACGTAGAAGAAGATAGCTTAGGTCCAGGCATACTCGACGATGATATAGAAAGGGCATTAAAGGAGATGAAAGCAAATAAGGCCGTGGGGGTGGCAAAATTCCTATAGAAATGTTGAAATGGCTAGGAAAAGATGGGAAGAAGGCCATACATGGACTGATTCGTACTATCTATGAGGAAGGAATCTGGCCGGAAGATTTTGTGAGATCGGTGTTAGTTCCTATTCCCAGGCAAAGGCAAAGTCAACGTCATGTGAGGATTACAGAACAATAAATTTGATATCCCACGCAGCTAAAGTTATTCTCAGGATCATCAACAAAAGGATAGAGAGTAAGGAAAATGATTACTTAGGGGATGATCAGTTTGGGTTTAAGAAAGGAAGAGGTACGCGTGATACCATTGCAGTAATGAGATCACTAATCGAGAGGAATATGGAATGCAATCAGGACGTTTTTGCCTGCTTTGTAGATTTCGAAAAAGCGTTTGATAGAGTGAATTGGGAAAAATTAATGCGTGTATTGCAGAAAATAGGAATGGATTGGAGGGACAGGAGACTGATTCGCAATCTGTACATGTCTCAGACTGCTCAGGTGCGAGTGGGGAACGGAGAGTCGGGATGGGCAGTGTTAGGAAGAGGTGTAAGGCAGGGTTGCCCATTGTCACCGGTGCTGTTCAACGTATATGTAGAGGAAATGATTAAAGAGGCATGGGAAGAACTGGAGGTAGGAATGAAAGTCGGTGGGGAATTCGTAAAATCGGTTAGGTTTGCTGATGACCAAGCATTAGTTGCTCAGTCAGCCAAGGGGTTGCAAGCATTGCTGAGTGAATTGGAGGTTCAGTGCGATAAATATGGGATGAGAGTCAATATTAATAAAACAAAGGTTATTCGATTTTCCAGAAAGAAAAAGGCTAAGCTAAATAGAGCAGGTAGAGCAGTTTACATATCTCGGAAGTGTTTTGGACCAATACGGTCAAAGTGGTAGGGACGTAAGGAGAAGAATGCGCTAGACAAAGAGGCTTTCACAAGGAGGTGGGAGTTAATGACAGGGACGTTGACTATGGATGTTAAGAAAAGACTCGTAAAAGCTTTGATATGGAGCGTAGCTATGTACGGCGCCGATACGTGGTCACTAAAGCAGGAGGATAGGCCTAGATTGGAGGATTTTGAAATATGGGTGTGGAGAAGAATGGAGAAGGTGAAATGGACCGAAAGGAAAACAAATGAGGAAGTACTAGAGATGGTGGGTGAGGAGAGGGGTTTGTTGAGAGAAATCCTATGGAGGCAGGAAAAATGGATGAAAGGCGTATTGAGCGGTAGTGGAATGTTGAAGAGCGTAATAGAGGGGAGGATGTTAGGCAAACGAGGAAAGGGCAGAAACAGGATAGGGATGTTGGACGGAATGAAGGGAGGAAAGAAGAACACAGAGATGAAGAGGGACCTGATGTAGTTTAGGTTGCTGGATTGGGTTTTGTTTGGAGTTACAAAATGTTTTTTTGATAGTTGTGTCCATCCAAAAAAACCTACCTTAACCGGTTGTTTACCTCATAATAAAGAACACACTCTTCCTACCTAACACGACCATGCAGGCGGGGATCCGCGATTGGGAGAGAGAGAGAATTGTATGGAGTAGTGGCAAGTGTGTGTCCAGAGTGGTGTTAGGTGGCCCTGGGGCCCTCAACAGAACACAAATACAATTAATAAAACGTAAAAGGGCCCTCACCTTTCAGATTTTTTAAGCTTTCGGCTTTCTCTTCATATCAACTTAGTTTGTGGGCGCGGTAGTCCAATGGGTAGAACGTTGGACTACTGGTCTGGTCCGATTCCCGGGAAAGCCTCTCTGGGCACCCGCAGCTCCACACAAGCTATGGGATTTTTCGGGCACCAGGTCATCCTGGGAAGCCAGAACCGGCAGAGGGAAAGGAACTGCCCCCCCTACCCAGATCTGTGAATTTCACATGCCGTCGGTCTTAGTCCTGGGTATACACACGCTACTCTCTTCCTCTACCGGGACCATCACTTTTTCGTTAATTTTCCCCATCCGGATACTTTCTTCTTCATTCTTCTTCTCGAAAACACCTATCCACGTGTACTCTCCTTCTCTTCTCAATGGCCAAGTTTCCGAGTCATACAATACTATTCTCCATATTAACGTGATCTACGATGTTTACTTTTTCCTGTACTCAAAGTCCTAGTTATTTTCTCCGTCCGCATAAATATCAAGTTTATAACTTATGTTTACGTATCTTATTGAAACGATTTACTTTTCTGGTGAGATTGCATATGTTGAAGAAAAGCATTCGTAATTTTGCTATAGGTAACATGAATGAACCAATGTTATAAATATGAACTTTTATATGATGATTTATTAATATGGCTCAGAAGTGTGCCATTTAGGTTTATGTTTATGGTTTTTTATATTATATTAATTTTGATTATACCTGTATGCACTTTTCTAATTGGTGTCGACGTATTCGCTTTTAAATTCGATTCCTCGTTACTCGGTGAAAATTCATTATATTTACTTCGCAGTGGTTTCATTAATAACTTTGTTACCAACTCTTTCATTTATTTCTGTTCGCTCTTCTTTGTTTACTGAAAAATTAGTCTGAATACTGTTGTTTAAAAGCTAGCAAAAATGTGAAAATGTTAAATGACAATGCTACTATGTTTTTCATACGATCGCAAGACCGTAATAATCAGGTTGTTGAGAAAATATTTTGATTGTTTTCCAAATGACGCAATACCGGAGGGAGAATGGTAACAGTTTAAATATTTACTTTATATGTGTATAGGGACGTTAGAATAGCCAATAGTATCATCTCTATTTACATCCAATTATATATTCGTAGTTCGCTTTTTTCCCTTAGTATGCAAATCAACATCGATGATAGGTATTTTAAATACAGGATCATGATGATATTGGAAAATAAAAAAGTCGTGCATCGTAGATATTCAAATACAGTTCGCATTTCCAACCAATTTTGTTTGCAATTAAATTGTAATGATAAATGGCGATTTGCTGAAAGTCAAAGGTTACATAATGATTATTTAGTTGTAATTGGGAACTTATTTTGAGTAGTTATTCACGCGCACGTAGTCATTTAATTTTTTATTCTATTGATCGAGTCGAAATAAACATACCTATAAGCGAATGTGAAGATTAATGTTATCTTAAAGTAAATCTACTTATGCACGGATACCTAAGAATTATTTCTTTAATCAAATTCGTATTTTGCGCTATTACATGAAGCTATCTAATAAATATAGTGTAAAAATTTCAGATAGTATTCTTTGGCAGTGTGTATTTTCCCTTAATGAAAAAACTAATTAATTTCTAGATTGACTATATGATATTGATACAGTCAGTCTTAAATAGGCGGTAAGAAGCTGAATTTCTTATTTGAAATTATTTCTAGTATGTGAGGAAACTCATTACCGTGTCACGCAACACTGCGTTCTCCTAGACTATTTTTTTATTATTTCAACCTTACTACAGGTATATGAGGAAGTGTTGGCGTAAATAACTGCATTTTTTATGGTTCTTTGTTAAAGTAAACGATGCACAGTATGTGTATATTTAAGAAATGGAATATATAAAAAGGTCTCTCTTTGATTTGTTTTTCATTTCATCTAAAATACCTGTATATCACGCTCTGATTGGTCCAAATCGAGTCTTGCGACCATCTTTATTTTTCCATAATGATTTCAATAGTGTTAGTGGATGGAGCCGCCGGAGGTTAAAATTTTATTTTATTTCCCGAAGCTTCCATTGAACCAAACCGTGAATAACCAAACACCGCAAATTCACAATTTACCGTAAAATTGTGCCGATTTTCTTATGCCAATGCTCGTAATCGGATATTTTTCCCTTTTTGGAATGCCGCAGGGTAAATTTTCGGCATTTCACCCGTCTTTTAATCACTTCCCCGTTACGACTGTCGCCCGCCTTTGTACATATGTATACGTATAGTATAAAGGTCATGCGTCCCGCACTTGCGTTGCATCGAGGGGCGGGGGGTCTAGTTTTCACTCTGCAGCCATTAACCGGAGTGGCGGTATCAGTGAGTTCAAGACAATTTATAATCTATTATTCATCTCTCCTTAAAAATTCCTCGCTGCGGAGGTGCGCTGTCTTCTCTCCGACCCTCGTCCCAACCCCGCCGCGCCCCCTGTCCGCCCCCGCCCACCCCTCCCCGTTGCCCAGGAACCCCGGCAGCTGCCCCGAATCCCACTCCCACGGAATTTCACACACTGCTCCACCTCCTCCGCCCCACCACTGCAAACACTTCCCCCGCGAAGCTTTCTCCCATCACTCCTCCCCCGCTCCCAGAATCCATCTGCGCTTGTCGCCGGCCACTCCCCCTGCCACCCACCGCGTCTTTCGACTGCGATGCTATCTTCAAATCCAATTACGCGTCCGTGGCCTCGCCCCACCCCCTCCGAGATCTCCAACCCCCCTCCCACCCCCCCGCCGTCCTTTCACCGGGAGCGCCCTCTCCCCTGAAGACGCTCGCTCTCCGCAGCTTCCTCTCGACCTCACTCTTCCTCTGCCCGCCCACCCTCGCGCGTCTTTTTCACGGTTTTCCTCCGTCTTCGTGAAAGCCCTTCCGCTGAGAGAGATTAAACCGAAGTGAGGGAGGAAGGGGAGTGAGTAGTTTCGCTTGTTAAGATTTTTGGGAGATGAAAATAATCGCGCCGCTTACGGAGGACTGGGTTTAGGGGGGAAGGGGTAGAACTCGATCGCTCTCGGCTTAATTCACTCTTTCGCGGAGTTAGTTTTCGTTCGTCTCCGAACGGCCTGCCGTTTCTCGCGACGGAAGTGAATTTAATTTCACTGCTTGGAGAAAGTGGAAAAATATTCATCACTTAAATTGGTGAGACCCGAAAAAGTTTCGTCTTCGAATTATCATCCAAGTACTTGACTTTGTGGTGAGTTGTGGCTGGTGCGACTCGCGGCGCCTTGTTCGAAATCCGGATCATTCACAGGAACATTGTGAGCCACTACCCGATCACTCCCGCGGAATGGCTAATGAAAAGTTAGGATTCATAAAAAAAATCCTTGGGAATTGTAATGAAAGAGTCAAGAAGCTTTGTTATTTCACGTTCGTTAGGCCCCAACTTCAGTATGCTACGAGTGTATGGGATCCTTATGAGGTAGGCGTAATGTCGGAAATAGATCAAGTGCAACGCAGAGCAGCTAGATTTGTGAAAGGTTGTTATGAACAAGGTAGCAGTGTCACGACGCCATTGGAAAAGTTAGGATAAGAGCCACTAGTTGACCGTAAGCTTAAATAAAAGTTTAATTTACCGCGTTAATTTGAAGTAGGTTAATTATATGAGGATGTTAAGGACATATTACTGGTTCTCACTTAGTATGGTAGATCAGATCACCAACGTAAAATCAGGGAGATTTATTATAGAACGGATGGATTTAAAATGTCGTTTTTTCCTCGATCCAATGGAGATCATAATAGACATTTTCGAGACCGTGAACAAACTATTATTTTTGTAGAGGTAACGTGATTTAGTTGTGATTGTGGTTTTATTGAAGTTTACGGGTGATGACCTAACACCTTCCGCCACGCGACCTTGCGGCGGCTTGCGGGATATTCTGTAGGTGTAGACGTAGACGTAGAATACTGGTAGCTCATGAATCGGTACTGCTCAGCAAAGGCAGCAGTGTGATGAACACTGGTAAATAACCGCTAAACTACGATTCATTGTCACTTCGGACAGACGATGACATGATGAAATATCTAATAATTTTAAAATACGCGGCATTTTCGGCTCCTCATTATTGCTGAGTGCTGAAAATCAAGGTAATAATTCGCCCTTTCTGGATTCTTGCCAGCTCCGTCTACTTTTCTTATATCTGGTTTTGTGCCGTCCAAAAAGAAACATAATATAGATTTATCCACCATTTTTTCGTAGCTATTTTATAAATTTAGTACCTCTTTGCTCTAATGTTGATATTTATAGTAAATTCTTTGTCGATCATACAATATTATAGAAATGCCAAAGTTCCGCCAAACTTACTGGATGTATTTGCTGAAGAAAAAAACTACAATTATAAAAATTAGAGCCAAAATCAGCTTCCTCAATTGATATTCCATTTTTGAAAGAGACATGAGAAATCATTACCCCCCCCCCATTATTTACCAAGTTAAATTTCCTGGCATCAATTCATCCATAGGCGAAAGTTTATAATTTCATTTAATACCAGCGATAAAAGGCCTACGGTGCCCAGCGCCTCCTCTAACACGGCGCTGGGAAATCTCTACAGCGAATTATTTGCGTGGCCCTAATGTGGCAGTGTTGTCAGTTCAGCTTTCAGTCGCTGAAACTCCCCAAGTTGCACGTCTCTAGTTCCGATGTACTTCGGGAGATTACCTTAAAGTGAGGCCTATTCGGCGAGATGTAAAGGAAATTGGGATCTCAGTTGCTTTCATCACACAAGATGTTTGGTTAATTGAAATCCTTGATGTTAATATCTGTAGTAATTACATGTCATGCCTTGCCGTTCCATTACGTGCCAAAACATCGAGGAGCCACGCATTCAAGTCCATATTAATTCCATTAAGAGATTCGAAGGTGATCCGAAATGGGAAATAGAGACTGCTGACGGATGAATACTTTTCCGTACACAAATGCAGCTGAAACCGCTCAATTAGCTGATGTCATTAATTATAAATAACATTATAGTAAAAAATACCCAGATTTATGCATTTTTAATGCATTGAAACTCGGAAAACTTTTATTAACTTTGCTTTGTAAAAGTTTTTCATCTTTGAATAATTACAAATAAACCTCTCTTTAAGATTTTCTTTGTTTTATTTTACTCAAATTTCAAGAAACCGTAACAGTAACTTTAACGGAGTCACCCGCTGTGTGTGCATTATAATGCAACCATTTCAGAGAGTAAAAATCATTCGCCTTGACCGGGACTCGAACCCGGATCCCTCGATATCCGGCCGAGTGCTTTAACCAATTAAGCTACCGAGACGTCCTGTTACACTCTGAAATTTTGGGGGATTTAAAGGAACAAGATGTTATGACGAAATACCGTACATACAATTTCACAGGCATTCGTAGTCGTGCGCGACGCGCCACAGTCCACGATGTCAATAAAGCCAATTTCAAACACTTAGGCTGTTCATACCTTAGACAAATTTCAAGAAACTGTAACAGTAACTAATCCCGGTCAAGGCGAATTATTTTTACTCTCTGAAATGGTTGCATTATAATGCACACATAGCGGGTGACTCCGTTAAAGTTACTGTTACAGTTTCTTGAAATTTGTCTAAGGTATGAACAGCCTAAGTGTTTGAAATTGGCTTTGTTAACATCGTGGACTGTGGCGCGTCACGCACAACTACGAATGCCTGTGACATTGTATGTACGGTATTTCGTCCTAACATCTTGTTCCTTTAAAGCCCCCAAAATTTCAGTGTGTTGGAGGACGTCTCGGTAGCTTAATTGGTTAAAGCACTCGGCCGGATATCGAGGGATCCGGGTTCGAATCCCGGTCAAGGCGAATGATTTTTACTCTCTGAAATGGTTGCAATTTTATTTTACTCGTTAATATATTGGCCACTAAATTGTCCCAAACATTATTTTTGTAATTACCTTGAAGGAATCTCAGGGCGATAATGAGTGCATCAATCTTGACCCCAGCCCATTCAAATACGAGGTCTGTAAATTAAGTAATGAGACAGTTTTTTTTTAAATTTATCATCCAAATAAAATGACAATTTTGTATTGTCATGCTCAAAATAATTTCCTTCGGTTACAGCCGTTTGAATTTTTTCGACTGTCCCAAAATGAGTTCCATTGAGGTGATTTTTCAACTATGGGGAGAGAAAAAAGTCACACGGGCTCGTGTCAGGTGAAGAAGGAGGTCGAGGAGCCAGAGGGTTGTTTTTATTGGCCAAAAAACTCATTTATTGAAATTGCTGTGTGACAAGGAGTATTATCGTGATGCAATACTTAGTTGTTCTTGATGTTTGGTCTCACCTTATTGACCCTTTTTCGATGTTTTTCCAGAACCTTCCGGTCTAAGTGTTGATTGACCATTTGGCCTTGAGTTAGAAACTCTTTGTGGACGATTCCGTGGATATCGAAAAAACATCAGAATGCATCTGATCTTCGACTTCCTCATCATTGCTTTTTTGGGACTTAAAAGAGGTTGAAGTGTGCAATAGTTGCTCTGGGCGCTTGGTTTCTGGGTCCTACTTAAACACCCATGACTCTTCACCAGTAATGACACGTACCTGAAAATGGGGGTCATTTTCCATCGAATTCAAAAAATCACAGATCCTTTCCCTCCTGATGTCCTCTTGGTCTTGCGAAAGGTTTTTGCAACCATTTTTGCGCAGATTTTTCTCATCCCCAATTCGTTGGTCAAAATCTAATGAACGGTGGTGGTAGTCAAATTCAACTCTACCCGATCATTAGGTCAACGGACGATATTCTGCCATTTGAGGCACAGAACCCTTCAAGCTCCAGTCCGCTGCTCTCCTTCAATTAATGCAATTTTTAATTTTATCTGTGTACCGCTGTCAGTATCACTATTTTAGCCCCAAATGCCATAATTTATAAATAACTTTCAATTTATGGAGAAATATTTCCTTTTGTGAGAAATTGAATCGGTAATGGCGACAGAAGTGTTTGGAGAGAACAGTTTTTAAGGTAATTGTCCTGCAGATAGCTAAATGATGGGGGTTGGGATAAAAAATTACTCCAAATTTTTTAAGATGCATCATTTAAATGGGACGATGTCTTTTTGGCGACGGTTGTTCAATAACATGTGATTATAAATCCTGTATTCCCATAATTTATTGTGCTACATTGAAATGTTAACTTTATTGCTTACTTAATATGTAATGTATTTAAGGTAACACTTTTATGGATATGACTTCAGTATTTCGTGAAGGACAGCTGCTGGAAATTGGAAAATATACCATTCAGCTACGGCTTTAATGTGAGTGACATGAGATGATACGGTGCGTACATAAGCGTGTCCCTTCTCCTGAACAATTATCCGAGGCATATGTAATGCTACAGGAGGCTTATGGAGAGCTTAATTCTAAATAGCACAACTAAATATAGGTTTCAAATTTGAATGAGGCTAGACAGTCCATGTGTGGAAGATGGTTTTAAATGTTTAAAGAGGGGAGACAGACAACCTTAAACGAAGGTAGCACGTACTCGCACGTACGCGTAAACGTTTTTCCTTGCCCCGAATCACTTCTTCAGTTTTTTGTAAGTTCAACTTATCTCCATTCCTCTAATGTTCGTTCCTGCTTACATATCAAGTTCTTTCTCTACATTTGCGTCTTTTCAACATTTCTTGTCTCTTCCTCTCAATACGTCCTGAACCCACGTTTTCTGCTTCCACCAGATTTAACCCAGAAGCTTGCTCTCTCTTCTTATCATTGTTTAAGAACCCCTCATTGTTCTTATTCCCTGATTGACCCACTTCTTCAATTCTTCTCCATGCCCAACCATCAACGGCCTCCATAAAACATCACGTATTTGACTCAAAGATCTAGTTCTGCAATCCGTAGAGCAGAGTTCGCCACTATTCTTGCTTTACCTGGCGTACTTGTCATCAGTTGCCTTATTCGTACCTGTGCTTCTTTCGACAAAACAATATGTCACCTAACTTCCACTCAAATGTCTTCCACACTTTCCTCTCGGCAGCTGCCAAATCACATGTTCTGGTTAAATTCCTCTTGCCTAAAATGTGTCCCGTAGCCATGCTTCATGTTGATAGTTTGTTTACATTGGTTTCATTGTGAATATTCTAAAGGGTGCATACCAAAAGTAATTCATTTAAATTTCCCGCGCCCCTCCTATTAATCGGGATGCGATCGGACCACGTGGAAGGTGTGGGGCGGAGGGGGACGCTAATCTTTGGCGCACAACCGGTCTCAGTGCTCTCCAAGCTGTGGAAGCGGCAGGAGGTACGTTATTGTAAACCTCTGCGCGCCGACCGTGTCACGAAAAAAATGGAACCGATGATCGAGCAACATTACGCGATTTCTAAGTTTTGTGCTAAACTGAAAAAATCTCTTAAGAGGAGACTAAAAAACGATTCGTGAGGCTTGCGGGGGCTCTGCTAGGTCCGACTCACAAGTTTTGAGGTGGTGAATGGCCTTTAAAGAGGGCCGGGAGGAGGTTTACGGCGAACAACGCTCTGGGCGGACGTCACTCAGCAAAACTAACAACAATGTGGTTCGTGTTCGAAAATTGTTGTACTCTGTGCACCAAGCTCGTGCCCAAGGTGTTTGCCACAACGCGCAACGAATCTGCGAGTTCCTGGTCAAACACCAGGTGGCACCTCTGCCCCACTCCCATTATAGTCCTGATGTCGCCCCAGCAGGCTTCTTTTGGTACCCTCAGTTTAAGGTAGCACTGAAAGGAACCCGTTTTTCGTCCATTTAAGAGGTCTAATAAGCCGTGACAAAGACCTTGCGAGAGGTCCCAAAAGACGACTTCTAGGGCGCGTACCCATCATGGCAGAGTCGCTGAAAAAAATGTATAGAGGTCCAAGGACAGTACTTTGAAGAACTTTAAGTGTTTGTGCAAATCTGTTCTATAAATTACTTTTAAAAAATAATTGCATTCCTTTCAGAATGTACCCAGTATTATGGGAGTACAGCGATAAATTTTGCCTAGCAAATTATCCCCGTCATGCATTCAGTTGTTTCTGGCTCAACTTTGTGGGAGTTCATGTTTATTAAATGAAGAACACAATGTATATATCCATTGTTCTGAACATTGGATGTACTCGTATACATTGTGCTCTTCATTTGATATCCCCGTTATACCTGAATCACCGGCAATTCCACGTCCGCTTCTATTGACTTACGTAGCCCCTTTGATGAGAATCCTTAAGGAGGCTACACGATTTTCGACTGGGAATGGATTTGGATGGTGTTTTGGAAGTATGTTCCTCTAGAATTTTGCTGCAATAAATGAGGACAACATTGTTCATTACCGGTTCAGTTTTGCGTGGCCGCTGCAGCTGCAATTGCCACTTCTGCCACCTTTTAAGGGGGGCATCCTTTTCAATCACGTTCTGCAATTTTCTCTGTCGACTGCATTTAAAGGTGTTTATATTGAACCTAAAAGGACTATTATTGAGGTGTTTCCTTCTGGAGGCAGTTTCCGATTTTTTCCTTGCGTCCTTTCGCCCACCCCTTGTCAATTTAGTTCGCCCCCGTGGTCCCGAGTTCCGCCAGGCTGGCTCCCAGTGTCCACTGCGGCCCCTCCCCGCAAATTGTCTCCAGTCCCGCCGCACGCCTTTCTCTCCCTTGGCAGAAATACTCAACCGGAAGCGAGGCGCCCTAATTATGAGAAAACAGCGAGAGAGACGGTCTATCCCCCCGGGGAGAATGCACTCCCGCGGGGGTCAGGGAGCGATCGCGGGGGATGCTGGGAGCAGGGAGTGGGGGGTCAGCTGGGGGCGTGAGAGTCTGTCTGCGCTGGGCCTCGTTTGACGGTAGTATCCTTTGAATTCGTCTGCCGAGGTCGCGAAAGAGATGAAGAGAGGGATTGTGGGTAGACGGTTTCCGCGCCGGTGCGGGGAAGGGGTTCGGAAGTCGAACTTGTCTCTTCAGGAGGGCCATGGTTGATGGATTCTATTCCTCTCTTATGAGGGTTCTAAGGATTTTTATTGAAGGAGACCTTTTGTTTTCGGTTCCAAGCCGACTCCTCTCATTCTGTTGAAATAAAGATAATATTTAATAGAAATAATAGATAATAATAAATTACTAACGCACCTGGAGACCTTTTGTTTTCGGTTCCAAGCCGACTCCTCTCATTCTGTTGAAATAAAGATAATATTTAATAGAAATAATAGATAATAATAAATTACTAACGCACCTGTGATCATTCTCGATTCCAAGCGATATATTCTTATAATTGAAAAATTCTCAAGAAAAAGATAAATTCTAGAACGTAACAACGAACTATTGGAAATCAAGATATAGGGCGGCGGGTGGCATTGGCAAGTTGAAGATACGCATGGAAGGGAAAATGTAATGCGTGAGCGAAGCGGATGGAAGGAAAGTGATGAGTTTGTCGGTAGAAATCTAAAGGAGGCGTGAAAGATGGATGAAAAGCATTTTAATTGGCGATGGGTTATACCTGTTGAGACCTGTGCTGAAGGGTAGAACGAGGCAGGAAGAAGGGCTAGGAAAAGAGAATAGACTTGTTGGACGGAATAAAGGGGGAAGTTTGCAGAATTTAAGTTGGTTATCGGATTTCAAGTTGTGTGTTCTTAGGGATAAATAAATGTATTGTTTAGCTCTTGAAGAGTTTTGTCCATTCAAAATCTCCCTTCAATGGCGGAACACCAATAGTAATAATATCTCACGCAAATATATGTTTTTCATGTCTACGCATGCATATACGTTATTCCACCCCAAAAATGTTTTAACCCTCCCCGGGGAAGCCATCCCGCTGGTTCCCCTCACCTCCGTCCCCCCGCCCAGGGAGCTTTTATCGCCCCGCTGATGTGCTGTCCATTCAATACTGTCCATCAATGGCTGAAGAATATTAAATAATAATAATACCTTTGAGTGGATTTCTTAGCCTCGTGAAAATTCATATTGTCCATCTTGCAGTGTACGCATGAGTTGCAACAATTACATTTCACCTAATTATATATAATATGTGTAAAAATCATAGTTTTCACGAGTCGTTTTTTCAGGTCCTTGAAAATTGCATTACGTGGCGAAACTACGATCGGTTTATTATCATTGCATGGAAGTCAATTTATTTTTGTCTTATTTAACCCTGCAAGATAAAATTTAAACATTCGTGATTTAGTTCTTTGATCGACTTATGCACGCACCTAGTCCTACATCTCATAACATGAGGCCACTGCTCGCCCAACCGGCGTCATTTGTCAGGCGCGCAGCCGGCGCCGCCACCGACGTCTCTCGACATCTCGCACTCTCTTCCCCGCTCCCCCCATCCCTCTTTGCATCCTCCAATTTAATTGCCCATCGCTCTCGAGTGTGGCCCACTCCTCCCCTGACCATCGATGCGATGCTTGGCACTCATCCGATGGCGAAGCCTGGGGTCGAAAGCGCTCCATCCCGACTCACCTCCTGATTAAAGTCGTCGCATCTCCGGCCACTGATTCCGCCGGTCGTAAATGTTCTTTCCCCTCCGCTAAGAAGTAGTTCTATTGAAGTTGCGCTCCGTTCCGTAGGGCACCCTTTTTTGGGGGGAATTTAGCCGTGGAAGTTGAAATAAGGATTCAGAATAAGGGCTCCCGAGTTGGAAAAAATGATGATCCCTAAATTATTTTGGGGGAGTTGTATCGACTTTTTCCGCTTTGCAAAATGGCTTTGAATTCCGTCTCCCGGAGGGTTTTTCATTGTACGTATTCCTTCGTGAGGATGAAACATTTGTTTTTATTTTTTCTTGCGTGCTTCCAAACTTTTGGTGCGTCATTTTGAGGAGGTTACTGGAATATATACATTTTTTTTCGATTCGACAAGTTGCCATTTTTTTTAAGTTTGAGGAACCGACGTCTAATTAACTTTGGGTGGGCGTTCTCTTTCGACGATAGTGTTGTATTCTGTCTTCAGGAATAGTCTTCGATGTCCTCCTTATTGTCTTTACGGCTTCACTATCTTTTTCATGCCGGGGGAAAAATATGTTTGCCATCGCCTTCTGCCTAAAAGGAACGGATTTTATGAGATAAATTTATTTGCCGATGCGCTGTCTTTGTTTAATCGTGCATTTTAATCCATTCTTCCATCAAACCTCCTGAGTTAAGAGCCAGCTAGTCTGTTGATTGCTATCAAAAAATGTTTCATCTCGCAGCTCGTCATTATCTGCGTGATTTGCGATGGAAGTCCCCGTTTTTGTGTTGAGCGCCGCCAGCTTAAAGCTTTGTTCCCAGTTACGGGTTTGATCATTAAGTACGAATATTGGCGCACGTTTTTTATTTTGCGATGGCTTATATTCATATTTTATGGATTTATAATTATTTGACATCTGTTTAAAATAGTTGAGAAATGAAATAAGTGTGCATCCATGGCTGATTAGCGTGTTATTCGAAATCTACTGAGACCATGCTGTCTTTTTAACTTATTCTTGGATATATTAGTCAAGTTTTGTTTCATAAACTTGTCCTGAAAATCCCGAGGGAGGCATCTTTGCTATTTCTCTTCTATTTCCATCGAACGCGTCATCTTAATATCGCGCGTTTTCGGTGACCGCGCGGATTCCACGCTGTGTTCAAGACTCCACTTGATGGTGAGCCGTCATTCAGTGGAAGCCATGGAATCGGGATTGCGGTCCCTTTGCGGAGTAAGAAACGCCGGGGGATGGGGAGGGCGGCGACTAAGTGGGAGAGCGTGAAAGGGAAAGAGACAGGACGACAAAATTGGATTTTTTTCTATGGGACGGACTAAGGATGGAGACTCGAGAAGAGAGCTTTTTTACGCTTCGTAGGGAGGCACATTTCGAGGCACTCCAAAACACTTCTTCCTTAAGATTTTTATCCAATTTATGCTCATAAACTTCACCACTCTCCCTTCCAAACTCTCTTCCTCCCCTCCCTACCGCGGCATGGATCGCTTTCTCCCCAATATTCCCCTCCCCCAACCTCTTCCCCTCTTGTCATTTCCTCTTCCCATTTTTAAGGAACTCCTCCTCTCTCGGTCCTTCCTTTCTCCTCCCCTAGTCCACGAGGTCGTCTGAAAGCGTATATCTAACACGTAATCTCCCTTTATAATCTTTCCGAGACTTCACTTTCATTAAGTGGAAAATCATATTTTCCGCAGTAATTTTTTCATCCCCATCTTCCTCCAGACGCACTTCTATAGAGTGTATCTGCCAAAGCATTTGTTATATTTTAACGGCTGCAGGAAGTCGAGAAACTATGTTTTCCGAATTTGATTGAGTGTCAAATATGGAACACTTAAGTATGACACACAATAGCACCACGCTTCCACGAGGATCTGATTTGACAGGTCTTCGCTTTAATGCTTTAAGTGAGCAATAGGGATTATGAGAAAATTATGACAATATAATTTTGCACTTTTCCACAGATCTATTTGTGAGGTACGTGCAACGCGTGTCAGTTCATCGAACCATATCTGTAATGACGAACTTCCGTTACATCTCGTCTGAATCTTTTGAATATAAGCGATAGGAATTGTTTAACATAGCACGTATTTAAGAACCGTTTCGATTCATTGTAAGTTTACTCATTACCAGCACCCTTTTAAAGACATCTTGTACAATTTGAATATTGATATAATTTTGTGTTTGCTATGGTGGTAGGGCGTAGTTATCGCAGCGAATGTTAAACGTATGTGGAAATACGTCCTTTCGTTCGAAAAATTGTGATTTCATATTGAAGATAAATATTTTTCACGGTTTTTCCTCGACTCAAGTCCATAATGGTACGCGTTTAACCTTCTTTGATGGCACGTAGGGTCCCAATTTAGTGTCAATGGCAATATGATCTGCGAGCATACGCACACTTAAACTTCAGCACTTCACGCACACGTTGCACGTTGTCGACGGTTCTTGAAGTCGATGGCCGTCCAGCACGGGGCTCGTCCTCCACACTCTCTTGGCCATCTTTGGAGAAATTGTATCCGGAGCATTCTCACCTCTCTTCTGTCTTCAGGATCCCATTGCGTCCCAACATTCCATGCATCTACCTACCCTACCGTCAAACTTCTCCCTGCAACCTTTTTTCTTCCCAAATTTTCTTCTCCCCGACCCGTATTTCTTTCAGGTCCGTTAATGTCACCTTTTCTATTATTCCCAAAAGCACTATTATTATACTAGTATTTGTTCCTCGTCCTCTTGCCTCAATGGCCAACTTTCCGAGTCGAACCAAAGTACGCTCCGTATCAAGGTTTTCAATGGTCTTCTTTCCCAATCTTTCATTGAAATTCCCGTGGACAACTCCCTCCATTGAGTACGATTAAAAGCGTGAAACACTCGCGCAGGCATGCAAAAATACGTAAGAACGTCGCAATCTTCTCTGTGTCGTGAAATTGGTCGAGTATGCCATCGTAGCTATCGCACACTGATGCCGAACGTCAATTGTTTTGGGTAAAACGATCTGTAGGCTCTTGAACGTAACGGGAGTTGATTATGTATCTAGCATGTGCTCAGGGTTAACCGACATTAGATGTAGATCAGACGTAGGAGCCTTAGATCGTACGTCTGATCCACGTTAGAACGTAGATCAGATGGTAGGATAGACGTACAGGGTTCGTCCGGAAAATAAGTGTCTTGGCAAATAAGTCTTTTTTGACAAAAGGGGAGTCGTCCACTACGAATTTGTACCTGAACGACAAACTGTAAATGCTGCATTTTACGTCCAAGTCCTCGACAGGCTTCGAAAACGAGGCACCCGCGTCCGGCCAGCGATCAAAAACATCTGGCGGCTGCATCACGACAATGCGCCGCCTCACACCGCGCTTGTCGTGTCGGACTTCTAGGCCAAGCACGGCGTGGCAACGCTGCCGCACCCGCCCTTCAGCCCGGACTTGGCACCACCGGACTTCTTTCTCTTCCCGAAGATAAAGAGGAGTTTGAAAGGAACGCGATACGGGACTTTGGACGCCGTCAAAGAGGCCGTGACGACGTGTCTTCGAGAGGTTCCCGATGATGCCTTCGCGGGAGCGTTCCAGGAATGGGAACGCCGCTGGAACAAGTGTATCGACTCACAAGGGTCCTATTTTGAGGAATATTAGCTTAAGATATGTAAAAGTGTAATAAATTTTTTACCTGAGCTCAGTACACATTTTCCGGACGAACCCTGTACGATCAGACTTAATAAAATGTTATTGAAAGCACACAACTAAAAATATTTGAATTTTTGGGGAAGGTTTTCAAGTAAATTTCCGATCTGCATTCATATTATGTTGTCAGTAGTGAAATAAAGGTAATTAAATGAGTGCGTAATAATTGTGATTCATTAATGTGCGTGCAGATTGTGAAACATGCTGAACGATGACATTTTAAAACAGTACCAAGAAAGCGACTCATCCTTGGTAACTTACGAATAGTAGTGTGGAGAAATGTGGTGAAATGAAGTGTAAGGAAGCCCTTGCACCATTTTGAGAATGTTATCGACTAACGGTACATTTATAGGAAAAATATGAACACTGTTCCCAGGCTGTTGAAGGAGAAATGTCAGTGAAGCCAGGAAAACTTGGTGCTGGTTAATTTGAGTGTGAGTGATGTGCTAGAGAGTGTAATAAGGGGGAGAATGTTGGGTAGGGCAAGCAGAGGGAGATGTTAAAGGGAAGGATTAAAGATGCCGGTATGCATGTCGCGAGAATATATTGCGAAACGTGACTCATTATAATTGCAATATGTGCATTGCACCTCTCTGGAGTTGCGTTTTTAGCTTCAAGTGACGAAAGGACGATTTTTCCATTTATAAACTACGTCGCATTTTATTCATTGTAATATACCTTATAAGCTTAATGATATTTAAATATGTTGCTACAAATGTAACGTCAAGGTAATGTCATGTTCTTCATTAGCAAATGTGGCGGTGGCTCTTTGCTTTTATCAAACCAGGATCCTCTCTCGCGATTGAATATGCGAGAAGGTGCACGCTTCTTGGAAGAGTAGTCATTTTCCCTGCCTCTCTTCCCCCCCCACCCACCTCCCCTTTTCCGGCCGCCTCCGTAGACGCATGTATTTCAGGATCCAATATCTCTTCTTTATCTTCCCAGCGGCACGCCCACGCACGGCGCCCGCCCCCTCCCACAACTCGCCTCCCTTGCGTTATTCCCAGTCCCTGGTCCCCTTTGACTATGGTCTCGGGAATTAAATGGGTTACCACGAAAGTAGTGTCTTCGATCCATCGACGTCCCAGCCAAGGAACTGCATTGCTTCTTCACGTGATGTTTTTGTGGCTCTGCTATTTGCCGGCTCTTCGAATTAAAACAGTTGTAGCATTAAACCATTGTTTAGCTTCCCCTAACTCGCACCACTCTCCTTTATCCCGCGCGGCTTTTCTAATCATTCCCTCGCCTCTGCCGATCTCACTCATCTCATTGCCCCCTCTCTATTAAAGTCTTCCAACTATTCCAGCTGAATATGCCCTGTGCCCACCTTGCTTGCTTTCCTCCAATCGCTCCCGAAAAACTAATTTTCTCGACCATCTCCCACTGTGCCCATCACTTCTCCCTTCAATTTCCATGTCGTCCGTTTCAATATTTCCGTCTTTCAACACGCAGCCCTATCCCTAAAGCCTCGAATTTAATCTTATTTTTTTGTTTCAACCGCCAAGTTTCACAGCCAAACAAAACGCTCTCCTCATTCAAATCTTTTGTTATTCTTTTTTGCGTCTTCACCTAAGATCATTTGCTTCTTTGCCTAACGTTATTTATGTCATACCCTTACTATCTTGCCCATGTTTTTCTACGTAGGTGTATCTACCTGCTTCAGTTGATGTCCCGAAGTTTTATTGCGTAACTTAGTCGTCCTATTTTCTGATAACCTTTCACCTTTTCTTTCTCGTTATTGATTCCATCCCATGCATAAGGAATATTGAACACTTCAAAATTTCATGCAGGCTTAACATTGCATTGCACTTTGAAGTCGATGCACACTCTCCATGTCTTCGAGGAGGTTTTCCATGGAATCGGACGCTGCTGTATCTTTCACTTCTCTCTGCCTTCACCGGAATCCTACCCCACTCTCTCTCTCTCTCTGGCTCAAGATCCTCTCCGTTGGAATGAAATTCATCTCAAACTTCTCTTCGCCTTGCCACTCCAACCAATCCTCCCCTATCCCTTCCACCCGCCCGCACCCCACCCCTCTTTTCGGGGGTTGAAATCCCTCCCACCATTGCGGCCGCCTTAGGTATTCGCCTTGTTCTCATTTAATTCGTTTCCTGCGCCCGAAGAGTCAATTATCCTAAAAGACTTTTTGAGTACTGACCGCTCCCGTCTGTTCGGGTATTTTCGTTTTAATTACTTCAAGAAGGAATTGAATCGTTCGTATTTTGTGCGAACGGACAAGATTTTTTTCAAATTATCTTCCCCGGTCTTCGGAAGCCCACTTGAGTTATGGGGGTTTCAAAATGTTTAGGGTTTCTCCCGCCTGTCAATTTATAATGCGTTAAACTTGCCCTTTGTGGTCGAACAGTCCTCACTCTCGTCTGTCATAGTAAATGGGCTTAAAAAAGTATCACATTACGGGTATCCGTGGTGCCGCCTCAGTCGAGCGGGTATTTCATTTGTCGATGTATCTTCGGAAATTTATTTTACGAACTGAGTAAGGATGTTGAGAAAAGAGTCGTCAAAACTTCGACATGGAGCGTAGCTATGTGCGGCGCGGGAAAATGGCCAGTGAAGGAGGAGGATACAAGCAGAGTTGAGGCTTTTGAAATGTGGGTGTGCAGAAAAATGGAGAAGGTAAAATGGACAGAAAGGAAAACAAATAAGGAAGTACTAAAAATGGTGGGTGAGAAGAGGGGTTTGTTGGGAGAAATTCTATTGATGCAGGAAATATGGATGAAAGGCGTATTAATCGGCAGTGGGATGTTGAAGACAGTAATAGAGGGAAGATGTTAGGCAAACGCGGAATGGGGTGGAACAGGACAGGGATGTAGGACGAGATGAAGGGAGGAAGAAACTACAGAGAGTTGAAGAAGGACTTGATGTAGAGTAGGTTGCTGGATTTTCTTTTGTTAGGTAGTTAGAGTCTATCTAAAACCCTACCTTATCTGGTAGATTACTTAATAATAAAACTTTACAAACTTCACAGTGTTTCTCATAGCATTCCTTCAACTACGGTGGGTTAAACGTGTCGGGTGACTTGACCAAAACGTTTAAAATGTTTTGTATTTGAGTAAAGGAATGAAAGTGATTCATGCTGAACGTAAATATGATTTTTTTTAAGTCGGCCTTCCCCAGATTGATTGTGTCTTTTGTCCGACTGGGTCTCAAAATATTTTGTGACAAATCTCGGCTGTTTTTGAAAATAGGTTGAGACCCGGATGATGCAGCAAAGCATATACGTATATTTTCGGTGGAAATCGAATGTTTATGCGTTTTTTTCCTTCTCAGTGAAAAAATGCACAAATTCAAACCCATATCTGTGAGTATTAATTAAGGGTTAAGTGTATAGGTGGAATGTAAATTTAGTTTCAAATTGACAAATTTTCTGAATAAAAAGAAGCATTGCCTCAAAGCGTCGCATGGGTAGCCTTACGAATGGGAGAGGAATGGCTGTGGCGAATGATTCCATTTCAGTACCCTTTTTCTTAATAACTCTGGTGAACTGCCGCTGTATGTTCTTATTCGCCCCGCGTCCGCGGACTGGGCCTTCATGGTCTCGAGCACATTTCGAATTAAAAATCCGGCATTGGCTTTTGCATTCCCGATTCCATTTCGTTTCGCGAGGCGCTCCTGTTATTTTTTTCACCAACATTTTCTAATGGATTTGCATTCGGATTCAATTCCCCCTCCTCCGCCATGATAGATTGGTTTTTGAAGTAAATAAAGGCGTGCGTTTAAACCTCGGGTCAGGGGTGTTGCTTCGGCGACGACCCTCCGCTTGTTAATCTTTTCCCCGCCCGCAACTGTGGCAACCCGCCATTGATTTTCGCACTTTTTCCCGCGTTAGGGTCGAAGGGAATGAAAGAATGAGGGCGTCCTCTCTCTCTCTCTTTCCATCACACACACCCTCTCACCTCTCACCCTTTCCTCTTTCGCACCGCCATACCAAAGAGAAGCAGAAGATAATGGTGTCGCTTAAGAGCCTTTTCAGCCCCTTACCGCCCCGAGTATTAAAAACATTTTTGCGAAAAAATCGCATATTTTCTCTTTCACCACCTCCTCCCACCCTCGAGCCACTTCCGGTTCCCTCACCCCATTCCCCCCGCACCCTTTCCTCGAATCCCCCTACCTCCCCCCTAATCCCTCTTCGGGGTCCCCCTGGAACGAATGGGCGCCCGCATTAGCGCGTAAAGAGCATTTGCACGAGAAGATTTATTCTCTCCCCTTTCCTGCCGCCTCCTCCCCCTGCCGGACTGCTGGACAAGGCTTATTAAGTCAACAGCCCTCCGCCCGCTCAAGCCGCCACCGGCCGGACGGCGGACTTTTCGCAATGGGGTTAACGCCTCTTTTTTTCTTTCTCGCCTCCTCCACTCCCTTCAACCCCCCCCCAACCCCCCGCAGGCAAACGGTCGGCTGAAAAGTGCCGGCTGGAATTCATTTCAATTCCTTCCAGTTTCATTGTTACCCCGCCCCCTTTCCCCACCCCTCCCCTCCCCCCGCAGTCAGTTGGGCCATTATTCTTTCCCGTCCAGGTGGGGTTGTTTGTCCAGGTACTCGTAGCCCCGAAAAGAGTATATATTGAGTGCGAGGGAGGGGTGGTGGGCTGTTAGGGTGGAGTCGGGGAGAAAAGGGGTAGCAATTATATTGGGCTTTCATAGCTGTCACCCTTTGTTGCTTTTCTCCATTATATTCTTTAATTTTTTGCGTGAATTTAAGGTTTGATGGATTCTCGTTGGCGGCGCTTAAATGGTGGTGGTTTTTGGAAGAGCGATTCCCTCTCTTCCTCTCACTCTCTCCCTCCTGGGCATCTCGCCTCGGGTCGTAAATTAAGGGATGAAGACGACGGCTTCATCAGCCGGACGGGGTTTGATGCGAGTCTTGTTGCTTCGTTGCGATTCGGGATTCGGTGCCATGCATCGTGCGATAAATCATTCGGGTGCGCGATGCGCGGAATGTGCAGAAAGAATGGTTATAGCATGAGTTTTCTAGTCCGGTTGGAAATGACCGCCTCCCTCAGGAGTCTCGTGACGTCAACTCAGCTTATTTGTCTGATACTGGTTATGTGGGCACCGGTCATCGATTGTAGCAAAGCCGAGGGGAAGGGTATGCTGGGAAGGGATCGGGGTATTTATTTTTCATCGATGCGAAGACTGTTAAAGTAACTCATTGACAACATTTTTCATTAATTTTGCATCCATTGTATTTGGCAAACTTCACGAGATATCCCAAATTATTTTTCCATTTTATGCGTAAGTGCGGGTCTGTTGATCACCTTATGTATTTAAATTAAAAGTTAAAATTGAATGTCGTAATGAAGAACAATTGGACAGGTTTCCCTGGATTGAAAGTTTTTTAGAAGAAGGTGACATTGCGGGCCCAAAGGATGAATTCTAAAGGTAGTGTTTAGTAATTGTTTTACAAGGACGAGGGAATTGATGTACGGAGCCTTTAGCAAAGATACAAATGTGATATTAGTGAAATCTTAGTGATATGAAGCGTGGTTTTTTACGGCTTGGCGACGCTAACGGATAAGAAAAGGATGGAGACTTTTTATTTGCCGGTGTGGAGAAAAATGTGAAATGCGGAAAGAAAACAAAAAATCGAGGCTTGGTAGACAAGAGAGAATGGAAGAAGAGTGGACGCAGGTTTTATTGAGAGGCGGTGATTATTGGTGGCTTTTGATAATTGAGGAAAATGGAGAGAAATATTGGGCACGTGCCACGGAATGAAAATATGGCGTACGAGGACTAATGCCCTCATCACAGTCACCGTCTTCAACAATCCATCGCCAGTTCATATGCCCTGCATCCACCATTTCTGCCTCCTTATGATGTTTCCCAACTTTCCCTCTCTTCCCCTTTCACCATATCTAGCACCTCCTGGTTTATTTACCTTTATGTCTACATCACCTTTTCCGTCCTTCTCCACACTAAAAAGATGTTGGGTAGGAAACGTATGTACTGCACGTGATTTCCATGTATTATTTAAATGTATGCAGTGCATACATTTAATCCTATGTGCGGCTGCGAGGGTTAATCCACTCATCTTGGTCCACTAATAGTCCGCAAATCGTGGATCACCTATTTAATTATTCATTTCCTTTCCTGATACTTCTCAATGCTTTTCATGCTTGCAGATATCTCCCAATGCCTTGTCCGTCGGTGTACTGTGGTCGCCAATCTCAATGAATTCGACGGTTGCATTTTTTTCGATCTTGATGTTAGCATGTTCCCCAGTCCAACTTCCGCCGCTGATCATCACGAAAGTTTTCAGGGGAGGGCGAAGGGGGTTCCCTTCCCCCAGTGGACCACTCCCTCCCCCAACTCCGTTTAGCTCGAGGAGTTTGTGCAGTCGGTCGCGTCTAGACTCAACCCTCCGCCCTTCTTCTCCTTGTCCCCTGTCGATACGCCTCCTCTTCCGGCCGCCATTCCGTCTCATCTGCGCGCCTCTCGCGTGCCTTGGCCTCTCGTTCGCCCCTCGCCTCCCCAGCCCCTTCCCCCCGTCTTTTCTCTCTAAAATAAAACTCGTTCCGGGTGAACTACCTGGTGCTATTCCACGGCGACCTGTTTACTATTATCATCGGTTGTTCTGCCGTTTGGCAGGTTCCTCGCGGTTGACCTCTGTCTTCCTGTCATTAATCATTCTTTTCATTTTTTTGGTATCTTCCCCCAATCTTCTTCACGTAACTCTTCCTCCCTCCCCCTTTCTTCCCTTCCATCATTCCCTCCAACAAAGTCTTCCACAGGTAACGTCCTCCTCAATTAATGCCATAATCAATTAATCTTGTTTTCCTTGATTATCCCAGCCAGTTGTCTATCTTTTTCAGTTCTTTGTGGCACTTCTTTAATCTTTTCTCGGTCCTCCCATCTAATCCCTTCCATCTTCATGCAGATCAACATTTCGAAGGCCTCTATATTCTTTTTACTTCATCTTTCATCAAAGTCCATGTCTCGGCTCCGTACAACATCACACTCGAGATGTAATATTATGCCAACCTCTTTCTAGGTTTATTTATCAAAGGTCCAATTACACATAGTAGTTTCTTCTTATTATTAAATCCCTTTTTGCTAATCTTGATTTGATTTCCAGGAGCAGGACACTATGATGCCTCTTCCCAAGCACCAAATCTCTTTACTTGTTCCATCAATGGTCAGTAAACCATATAATCAGCCACAAATTATAACTGAACGCAAACCGTGTTTTATCACTTGTAGCATCATTTTTATAGCTCGGGAAATACAAAGCACAGCTTCCTTATATAATGAAGGAAGACACTTTGCTTTTCCACATATTTTTTTTATTACGACCTAGGTTTCTTTACAGTGTAACATCTTTCCTTTATCTATCCGTTCTATGCAAGGAAGTGGAGAGAAAGAAAGAGGGAAGGAAGGGATATATAGTTCAAGGGATCGGAAGTGCGGGAGAAACGCACTCTTGCACCTTAATTTAGGTACCAGTTGGTGAGTGCTGGGCGGATGGAGAAATATGCCCCATACTTATGTCCATTGGCAGCACTCTCGCAACGTTTTCCATGTCTTCTCCTGAGCGTTGACCTCCCATTCTTTATTCTGGAAATATAAAATGTTATCTTTAAAGTCAAAATTTTTGGTATAATTAGGACCGCGGTGAATAATATGTTTAGGTAATTAACTCATCTCGTTAGCAGTTTGATTTTAAGCTGTTATTGAGTTAAAGTTATTTGATATGAAATAAATCCCCCCATGCGGCGCGACCTTGGATGGTGAAGAAAAGCCTCCCTGCCTCCAGGTCAGAAAACTAATCCTCAAGCCGAGTTCTATACTTCATGAGACTACTTAAGGGCCTCCTAGTGATTTTTTCCCGCAAAGCGTTTGGGAATTTGCTGAAATACTTGTTAGGTTACCTCAATCATGATTTGAGGTCACAAGATCTTCGATCGAAGGTAGATCTATCAAGAGTGATGGTGCAATTTGGAATCGCATTATTATTGGTGCAAGAATACAATTTATTAGAATGTTAACTTAATGTGGAATGCAGATTTGTAACAAGTTTGATTGATTTGTCACCAGTATTGCGTTAGTGGTAGCCGTTGCAATTAGCTACATATTCAGTCAGTTCCCCCACACCTGCTTCTGATGATGGAACACGTTTTCCACGAAGTTCTTTCTTCGCATTAGAAAGAGCGAAATCCTACGAGTAGCTTGGTCAGGACTATAATGAGGATGTAAAACACACCTCAGGTCGATTGTCGCGATTTTGCGACATGCAAAGAAGTTTCAACTGTAATTTTTTTGCTTCTAACGATTGGATGACACTAATGAAAGTTTATAATATTTCTAATTATTTTCTAATAAATTTTATTTGACGATCGTTTCTCAAAATGGCCCCCTAAGTTTTTGACTAATGTTTACTTCCTGAAGCTTTGTGGCGAAAGTAGTGTTAATAGTTGTTAGAGAAGGCGACCAAAAGCAAAGGTCATTTGCGCCATCGGGGATAGATGGGCCATTTGGTCGAGGCGGAATATTCGAGTGGTGAGGGAAGGGTGGAGAGAAACCCGGCACCGGCATTAGCTAGCTCTTAACTCAATATGTCAAGGGGTCATAAAAAATTTAACGTCCCAACCGACGGACGGCGTAGTCCGCTCTAAGTGCTCTCCACGAAGTAGACCCCAACCAGGGACCGGGATAACTCTGGAAAATCCTGTCTGTCCTGAGATACGAACCCGGGCTCTCATTCATCATTTTATACCGTCTTCTAACTCTAGTTTAAGGGAAGAACAGGCTGTCCGTAAGCTTACCGTAGCATTCCATTTGCCCCAGGCTGACGATTTGCTCATGAGCATGTTTCCAAATTCAGCGGCTTTCCAGACCCAATGCTAGGGTCAAATCAATGAACTTGAACAAACATTGTCTTCATACTTAATTTTGTGAATAAAATTAGTTGCCACGCTTTATTGAACAATCGTCGTAATTGCATTCAATATGAAAATGAAGACTATTAACGCAAAACTGTGAGTTAAACCGTGTACGAGAAATAAGTCTGATGGTGATTATTTCCAGCGAAGGTCTCGATGCAAGTATCATATTTTTTCGCTTTTTCGTCCAGTTCCGTTATCCCTCGGGCTGAAATGGTGCTTTCTCTCTCACCTTGGCCACCGCAGGGCGGTTATTGCCTGAGAAACCTTTGAACTGGTGGGACTAGTGATAAAGCCTCCCGTTTATTGTCAGTTATAGCGAGTGCTATAAGCCTCGAGCTGTTAGGGGCAAAGAAAAATATGGTCATTAGTTACTTTTAGCCCCTTTGATGATTCTAATTTAAATTCCGGCAACTTTAGTCAGAGACGCATCCGAGCACTTGCTGCAAATACTTTCACCACGTGCCGAGAGTGAAAAGGGGCGTAGTAGTCGAGCGGGTAGTGCGCCGATCTACTCACCAGGAGGCTCGTTTTCGATTCCGAATTAGCCCTCTGTTCTCACCCACTTACCTCAAGCAGTCATTGTTCTTTTTCCGGACACCACATCGGTCTTATGAACCATATGCGGCCCTGGTAAAAGGAACCCTCCCCCTCTCTACCCTTGCATTTGAATTTCGCACGCCATATGAGGCTTACGTGAGCTCGGATTGATTACTGTGGATTTTGAATTGAAATTTTGAGTAATGTATATTTTAATGACACCTAGGCAAATGGAATATTTTGGTAACCTAGAATATGCATTCATTACCCTGGGTTTTTTAAACCTACGATGAAGGTATTTTATATGACTTAGCCTAAATGACTAATGCAGTTTTTTGCTTTTCATTTCAGGTAGGAATGGTTTGCTTTGACCATTGGGATTGTAGCGGATACGAATTTTCAATTATTTTCCTTTCTTAGGCCTAAATAAATACCGGCGGGTAGTAATCGCTGCTCTGCCCGTAAAAAGAAGGTTAGTATCCATCTTTACTGTTCGTTATTAATGGCAAATTGCTAGGGTACTTTTAACAGAATTTTTTCTAAACTGCTCTTACACAACTAGGATGTAAATGTAATCACTGTCTAATACTGTCGGGCGTTACATTTCTCCCCGCTATCGTATTTATTGCTGGGCAAAGGGAATGTGAACCCTAGGGTTTTCATGATATGTGGTTTTGTTTGTTTTCGTGTTCTGCCCTTTTCTAATGAGTGGGTACTCCAATGTAATTTGGAATATAAATAATAGTGAATGCTTCTGAAACGTTATTTTTTATCCTAGCCCTTATTTTAGTAGGCACTCTTGTGAACTGAGTGCAATTACGTTCATTGTTTCCTAAACTTAATTAGTTAAGGGCATTAATGTCATGAACTTACTTCCTAACGTCGAAGATAACATCGTCTATGGAAAATTTTTCTTCTTCTCACCGTTAAGAACACAATTAATTTAATATCCGCGGCAAAGAATCGTAATTTGTGAAAAAACTATCCAGATCTTTAGTCAATATTCCCTCCGTTGGCGGGCTCATCTAATTTCCCCCGGTCTCTTTGACACGCCAACAATTAAGCCCATGGTGCTTTTCGCTCCGTTAATTCGTTCGCATTAAAACATCTCCTCAAAGCCCCCCCTTCCCCCCTCGGGGGGATGAACCGGGGGAAGGATAAGGCCCCGCGGAATATTGCGCGAACTCGCATTATGTAGTCCCATTAAAAAAATATATATATTAAAAAAATCAAGAAGGAAAAATCCAGTTGAGACCATTGTTTTAATTTCATTAATATAAAACGTTTTAATCTAGATTAAGTGGAATTCGCTCTCCTTTCGGTCTTTGTTTTCTTTCCTTCTTCGCTGACCCCATGGTTTTCTTATCCACCCGCCCCGGGATTCACCCTCCCCCTTGCCCTCCCACCCCCGAGGGCGCCCGGAACCCCTCTCGACCTTTGCGAATGAGCCAGCGGCCAGCCGTGTGACCCGGAGACCTCGCATGTGGTCAGCGCCCGGCCGTGTGTCGGTCGGTGCGTTCCAGCACCCCTCCACTCCTCCACCGCCATTATTTCGCCCCTCCTTAATTCCACTTTCAACTGTTTTTCTTGTTTTTTTTATTCTACCGTGGCGCTTCGCGAGCTTTTGTCCCTCCCCCCGCCCCCAAGCCCTCCCCCCATTGTCTCGGACAATAATCCAAGCCTCCCCTTTTATCTCATAGAGGTGGGCGCGTTTATATTCCTCCAGCGACGACCATACTTCACCATCACCGCTGCCCCATTCCCGCCCGTTCTCGCCCCTTCATATATTTTTTTACTTCGTTAACTTTTGTTTTCCAAAGTCCCGAAAAACCGTTCCATTGACCCCCGGTTTGGGTGGGCCGGCACGGAGGCACCAAGACCGTATTTTCCCCCTTCCCTACTCCCTCCCCCTTTCCAAACCCCCCAAACCTCCTTCCCCCCCACACCCTCGCCTTTTGTCTCGCGGACATTTTGCTCCTCTCAAGATCTCTCGAGGGGAGCGAAACGCACCTTGTGGCGCCGCCGTCGGTCTGACAGGGAAGGCGTTCGGGGGTGTTGGAATGGAAGGCTGCGGAAGAGGCGTGAG
Source organism: Hetaerina titia (assembly GCA_037158775.1). Taxonomy (NCBI): domain Eukaryota; kingdom Metazoa; phylum Arthropoda; class Insecta; order Odonata; family Calopterygidae; genus Hetaerina; species Hetaerina titia. The sequence continues at coordinate 94,931,797 of CM073777.1, forward strand.
GGCTGCTCGTTTTAATTCATCTGGTTTTAGCTTTTATATTCACAAGGTTTGTGTTAAAAGTATCGGGAAAAGTTTCCGAAAAAAATGCATTGTTTTAGGTGAGGAAAGGGTAGGAACAGGAAAGGGGAATGGTCGGCGGGATGATGGGAGGAGGGAAGTAGGCAGAGATGAAGGACTTGATGTGGAGCAGATTGTGTTTTGTTAGGCCTCACAAAATATACATTCAGTAGTTGTGTCTCTCCAAAACCTACCTTAGCCGGTAGATTACCTTATAGTAATAATGGTTACGATGCCTCAGAATTCTTCATAGTAGATCCCTTGAGAGCCTCGACGCACGTTTGCTAGAGTAGCTTTTCCGAGACTCGAAAGCCCGCTGGTTGGCGGATTCCGGAAGGTCCTTAAGGGCACGCGTGCAAGCTTCTTTGGCGGCGCTTATGGTCCCATGGTGGTGTCCTTTGATGATGGGAGGATATAACTTTTGGGAACAGGAAGTAGTCTGCTGGTGCCAAGGGGGGACTGTAAGGAGATTGGGGAATCGTCGCGATGACGTTGCAGAAGGTCTTTGCAAGCAGTTACACGACTCTGCTCTCTGGGTCGTCCGTCGAAAGACCTTCGGGTGGCCGAGTTTAGCGCAGATCTTTCATATTGCTAAATTTTCAATGAGAATGGTGCGCAATGTCCTGTAATCAATGTCAACACGATCTGCGATAGTGTGCGCACTTAACAGACGGTCTGAATTCAGCACTTTTCGCGCACGTCAGGTAAAAATTGTTACCGATACTCTTTATACAGACCTTGTGAATCAGTGCACTATTTCTCTCTCCCTTCACGTGCGCAATCACCAAATCCGCTCCCTCCCCCTGTCCACCCTTCGTGTGCGATATGCCCCCGTGCATTCCAAATCACAAAGCCAATGAGTTACTATTAATGATGATCTACCAGTTTCGGGTGGACACCCGTACTGACCAATACTACACCTCTTTAAGCTTCACTTAACACGAAGCAACGTCCAGAACCACAGGGAATCCACGTTCAATGCCTCTTGCCTTCTTCCTCCTTTCATTCTGCCCTTGATTGATTATCCTCTCCACCCCTAATCTCACTTGTCTAAAATCCCCCACCTATGTCAGATAGTCTTCTAAGATTCCATCGTCGACCAAAATGCTCCGCATCCACTTCTCTTGCTCCCTCCTCCCAACAGCCCATTCTCCTCCCAATTTAACCATGTCTATTATTTATTAATT
>CM073777.1:94933140-94968255 GCA_037158775.1 Hetaerina titia
GGCCTTCATTGTTTCATGGGGGATAATAGAGGTGGTTTCCAGTCAATTGCCTCAGTGTTTTTAACGTGACACCGTCAGTTAAATGACCACACCTACTGAGGTCAAACGCTTTTACATCCGCAACAGGCTACGTTTCGTCTGGTTCCTAACCTTCGATCTACCTAGAGCAATTATTGTTACCGCCAGCACAGCTCTAGGGGCCATCGGAACGTACAGCATCAAGGTTGGTAGTCCATGCAAAGCAAATGCGACCGAATAGCCTAAATGTTACAGCAAGCGTAATAGGTTATTTTTATCAATTAGCTATTTCGAAGAAAAATGTAATCACAAAGCATTATAACCTACATAATTTGGATGAATATCCGTAATTTTCACGTTAAATTACACCGCTGCTTAACATCGAATAAGAACTGAATCACAACGATCCGCATTAATTTTGAAAACAGATTAAAACTAGAAAAACTTATTTCACCAAGAATATAACAAGAGGAAGTTGGACAATCTTGTGAAGCATTCTGCAACATTTAGTATTTATCGTGTCAGTAAGCTTCAACCCTGAAGGCAATGCACGAGTCGGGCATCGAAACGTCGGCCAACATGGAGCCCCTGACCCAATGAAAGACCCGAGAAAACTTCACCAAGGAAATACACCGGGAAAGCACCAGATCTACTGGTAAAGGAAGCCGAACTTCCATGTCGAACGCCTGGCACTTTTAAAAATGATCCTTTACGTTATGGTTCAAGGAAATAAAAATTCAATCGAAAAATATAGGGTGTTTAGAATGAAATCGATAGCTGAACTCCCGTCTACACTTAGACTCGATGGAATGGTTTACGTTTCTTAGTTCCGTCGTTAAAATTCGATGGAATGGGGTCGAGCAACGTGGAGAAAGTTCAAGACCTAGACAGGTAATTTTCATTTCTTATTCTCGTGCAAGTTCACCCGTACGCTGGTTCGATTACATCAATTATCGGGAGTGAAAATGGGTACGAAGAGGAGTCTCGAAGAAGATCCGCGACTGTCGTGTAATGATTGCCGCTATTTCGCCTCTCGTCTCGAAGCGACTCAATTGGTGTGGGTCGTAGTTCACCCACTCCAGCGGTCCCATTAATTCAGTTCCGTGGGGCGCTGCTGAAATAGGCAGAGGGTACGAGCGACGAAAGGTGAAGACGTCCCGATCGCCACACGCTTGGAAACACCAGGAGAGCGTGTGGAAACACCGCTACGTTTGAGGCGAGGTCTGTGAACAACTGGCGATGGAAAGACAGGCGGCGACGGGTGGTGGATGTGGGGGGGGGGGGTGCGCACCGTAGTCACTTCCAGGGGCGCCGCCTTGCCCGCAATTAGCTTCGCTTACTCGGCCCTTTGTTTCTTTCCCGGGACGTAAATGGCGCCACGTCACCAAGCTCGAAGCCATTGATCCAACTTGCAATTTGGACTGACGGGGCGCATTCTCATAAAGCGAGGCTGAAATATAAGGAGATCACATGAGTGAGCAAATGGGTCGAGAATCCTTCGCACAGAAAATGAGTTTCAGCGAGTTAACTAAATCTGCAAAGGCGCAGGGGGGCGTGTAATTTGACGCGACTATCGGTTTCCCGCCCATCTACGTGCACTTTTTCTAAGCCGCAAACATTTTAGTAAACATATTTCAGTCGTCTTTTGAAAAAAGTATAATGTCCTTCTCGAGGTCATAAGGGAGAATTATGAGTTTTGAATTACTCGTCGTATGCCTAATGCGTTGGGAAATATGAAATGGACATCATAAAAAGCTGGGTTTTGTTTTTTCCGAATTTACCTTAGGTAACGTTTCATATTACGAACTGTACTTGTTTAGAGTGTCACTCTGTAGTTACAAGTGGCGATTTTTTAATCAAATGAAAAAAAAATCTATGTTTATTATTTTGGCATTTCCACACAATCACCACCGAAGCAATTGAATTTAATGTAAAATGTGATTTTATCATAAAATTACAGACTACTATAATTGGGATGTTGAGTAAGGATGTTAAGAAAAGTTTTTGTCAACACTTTGATATGGAACGAATGTACGGCGCGGAAACGTGGTCGCTGAAGCAGGAGGATAGACGTTGATTAGAGGCTTTTGGAATGTGGGTGTGGAGAAGAATGGAGAAGGTGAAATGGACCGAAAGGAAAACAAATGAGGAAGTGCTTGGTATGGTGGGAGAGGAGAGGGGTTTGTTGAGAGAAATCCTATGGAGGCAGGAAAATTGGATGAAGGGCGCATTGATCGGCAATTGGATGTTGAAGACTGTAATAGAGGGGAGAATTTTAGGCAAACGAGGAAGGGAGGGGAATAAGATAGGGATGTTGGGCGGGATGAAGGGAGGAAGTACACGTAGATGAAGAAAGACCTGGTGTAGGGTAGTTTGCTGGATAGTGTTTTGGTGAGAGAGAGGGGCAAGGGAATTGCCGCTGTTCCGCATGGTAGCTTGTTCTCATCCAAAACCTACCTTATTTAGTAGGTTACCAACAATGATATTATATAACAGCATAAGGTAATAAAAATGGTAGAAGGATGAGGACGAGCTTTAGAAAAGGTATTGGCCATTGCGTTAAAAAATAATCTATTCGTGACCATTGAAATGCGTATAATCTAGAGATGGTTTTTACTTTATCAGTGATACCAATTGGCCGATGAATGCATGAACTCATGTAAAAATTTTGATCCTTTGAAATTATTAGGATCCGCTTGCAGAAAGCATGACGCGAAGAGGGCATGACGTGGCTGAATCCGTCTATTTTCGGCGAACGCTGGCTATGCAATAACCGTTGTCGCAAAGACTTGGTAAATTTATCATTGGCTTATTTAACGAAAAACGGAATTTTTATAGCTTACCTAGAAGTTTTTACATTCCCATAATTATTTCTTAAAAATCAAGGAATTCCACGAGCCAAAATTCATAAATGTTGATTCATTTGGTTATTTTCACAGACTCACTACTTTGGATTGATTCGTTGATAAGTCGCGTCTTTTTTTAAATAAAGAATTCGATTTGTGTTTATTATGCATTAAATAATGTGGGGGCTTGGAAGAATATTGGGAAGTAAACAGTTAGGTATTCCAACTGGTATTCTAATCAGCACTGACTTCTCGACGGGGAAATTCCTCATCGCCCTAATCGTGGCAGTATGACAGACGATGGCGAAATTACCACCACCTAGTGGAAAATCCGAGAATACTCAATTCGATGAATTCTCCGAGAAAACATGATGAAATTATTATTTGCTGGAGTATTGGTATTCTGGCTGATAATATTTTGATTCAAATCCAGGTTAAACCGACCTCTGAACACGTTCAGTTATTATCGGGGGCTCAAAATGTGTAATGGATATCAAATTGTAGTGTGAAATATTTTTTACCAAATCGCATTGTATTTGTGGCTTGCCTTCTTCTTCTAAAGAGTCTTAACAAAGTAAAGGAAGCTGTCACTGGGACCAGGGTGAGTTTCTAAAGAAAAGGCGAATGAAATCATTGATACGGGACTTAGTTTCGTGCACTTCGGAAATATTCGTTAAGGATATTTGTGTGATATAGAGACTTTAGAGATGTGGCTGTGGGGTAGAACTACTTAAAATTGAGAAATGGAACGAAAAGTAAGTGAACGAAGCCCTCTGGAAGCTATTTGAGATTGAGAAAAAGTGATTGTGAGAAGTGCAGGAGGTGGACGCGGGACCTAATTGAATGGCAATGATATTTGACCACTCATTCCACACGGTACGTTATATTGATAGCATCCTCACTATAAGCCTCGGTAATCAAATCAATGATTTCCGTGAAGGTTTTGCAGAGTTTCAGGCAGAATTCCACGGAAAAACGCTGCTCTTTCAAAGAGCTCATTTCCGTGGATCCGATTTTTCGTCGCACTCCACGAACACTCCTTCGCATAAATGGCCGTAACTAATCAACAGAACAAGATATCAACAAAGTGGTCGAAGGCGATTATTCGGGAAGTTTTTGCGGACACAACGCCTCCAGGCGGATCATAAAATAACCCACTGCTATAACCGCTTTTCAAAAAGTTCGGGAAGTTTTTGAACAGGCCTTGTAAAGAGGAGATAGTTGGGTAAAAGCTAGGATACGTGAAGAAAAGATTAGGCATCCGTGGCGATTTGGGGGAATCAGCAGGGAGTTGATCAGTTGTTAAAAGAGTTAAATGGTGAGAAAAACGAAATTTGCACTTTTCCACAGATTTGTGTGTTTGTGGAAAACTGCTAATTTTGTTTTTCTCATGATGACGAACTTCCACTACATCTCGCATGAATCTGTTGAATATAATTAAAGGGTGTGTGGTTTCAGATTTAGCGCCGTGTCTCATCAGATGTCCATTGAGTTGCAGCAGTTGCCATCATTCACCAGGGCACCAAAAACCTTCGGTGAGCGGTGGACAACTCATAACACACATATTAGTAATAGTAATGCCATTTTATTCGGACCATCCCCTTCGAAGGGCACCAGAGTCACTCTATTGTCACGGTAGATGCTGTATTGGGTTCTCCCCGTTCGAGGACCCCTGCTCTAGATTCGTCCCCTGCTAAGTGGAGGATTGACCCTCCCACACGCTCTGCACTGAGGGCAAGCGGCGCTCGCAAAACCCACGCTCGGAGGACGATTCATGCAAATCTCGCGCGCCTCGCCCCCTTCCCCCCACCCGCGGCCCAAAAGTCCTCGTTTTCCCTTTCACTCACATCCATAATCATTTCCCCTTCCTCTCCCAGCTCTCCAATTTCACTTTACAGCATCGCAGCGGATCCAGTGGCCTCTGACGTCGCCCCATTATACCCATGCGCCCCATCCCCACGTGTGCACGAGCCAAAAACCCACTTGCGACGCACGCACATCCCGCCGCTCCCCTCTCCCCCCCGTCTACACTCCCTCGGCCCCCGAGTCCTCCGGGGGGGGGGGGGGGAAGAAGATGATAAAAAAGGTGGGTGGATGAAAAAAAATAGTCCCCCCACTCTCCCAAATATCCACCTCCTCCCTCGCCATTTTTATCCCTTAATGCCCCCTCGCGATCCGTCGCACTTTTCCATTTCCCCAGGCCCCACGCACTCGGAAGCGCACGCACTTCGCCGTTTCCAGGGCGAGGCTCCATCTTCCCCGCCCCCGCTTGGCTCAGCGAGATGGCTGCCATTTATTAAGCCCCCCACCCCAACTCGAGAATCTGCTCGCGTCGCAAGAAATGTCGCCCCTCGAGCCCTCTGCCCGCGAAATGAGACTTTGAACTTCCCGCGCGCTTCCAAGCCCCCCCTGCTTGGGGGCGCAACGAGCAGGGTAGGTGAGGGGTGTGACGATTGAAGAGCGGCGCCGTTCATGAATGGATCGCCCGTAATGAGCGATTCATCGCCGTGAACCATTTGTATTTAATCATGTCCTTCGTTCGACATTCGAAGCGGGAGGGAGGGGCGGGGTGATAATATAGCGCTCCGTTGTCCCATAGTGAATCTTTTATGATGATCGATTTGCCCTTGTGCATCAAAATCAACTAATCGTGGCTTTCGTTCGGGAACTGACGAGCAAGGTGATGATGCACAGATGTTTCGTCCATGAATCAATTGTTCAGTATGAACGAATCATCGGAGTGATTCAATTGAAACAAGTCATCACGCGCGTCATACGAGTTCAAAAAATGATAGTGCATCCATTGGTTATCATCATCTTAAATAATTTGCTTTTTTACGAGATATAAAATTAGCAGTCAGGGGAAACTTGGTGGAAAAATTTGATTCTCATAGAATAAGGCTCAGTATGTTTCTATGCAACAAAACACACGCAAACATACAAGGTCTGTCCCAAAAGTAATAGGACTGAGTCGGCTAAAAGAATTGATTGACAGAATTGATACATTCTCTCGAAAGTCTTCGATGTGGCACCGTTGTGCGTCCACGCCTTGTATGCCTTCTGGAAGGCGGCGCTCGGAATGCTGCTTAGCCCCCTCGTCACGGCATATTGTAACGCTTCCACCGAACCGTGGTGACTCCCTCACAGCACGCATTGTAGGTGGGGGAAGAGAAAAAAGTCTCGTGGGGCAAGATCTAAAAAATTTCAACCCTCACTCTCACATGGTCAAGAGGCTCTTGGCAGATCCGCGTGCGGGTTTACTTTTGTTCGTCCTAGAGCGCTCGCGGCACCAACTTCACACACAACTTTCTCGTATCCATTTTTTCGGCCACTAGTCGATGCACATCACTTTTTGGGATAGGGATCATCAAAAACCATGCGAACCCTTAGTCTGCGATCCCTGTTCAACAAAGCCTTCGCAAGATTTTCGTCACTTTTTGGGGTCGAAAGACGTCCTGAATATTCGGCGTCATCACTATATTCTCTAGCCTCCCGAAACAACTTGTGACAACTCAAAAACACTCGATCTACCGATGGCGTCATCACCATAAGCTGCGTTCAGCATGTCCTGAGTCTGATTATGGGTAGGAGAATGCTCTATAAGCGGTGAAAAGAATGAAAAGCATCGGTTTTATGAATGCCCAGTTACGCAAAATATTTTTCCTTTATGGCTCAAAATGTTTCGACCCCGTCGATAACCAAAATCGTAGTGGAGGGCAAAAGGAAGAAATAGGATATGTATTAATGGAACAACATGAATAGAATTTTCCATGCATGTATTCTGAAATGAACCATTTCATTGTTCGCCGACAGCACCGAATAAATATCCGTTTTACTATTCATCGATCGCCCCAGTCGTAAGGCCTCGTGATGTTCACGGATTCGTGACTTTAGCTCGTGTTGGTAATTTGGTCCACGATGATCAATCCAAAAGGCTTAGTCGTCGGTTTAAGCCCAAGTACTTACGTCATCTGAATGAGTCGAAGTTCAACCCCCTTCAAGGGAGGACCCCATTTCGTGTCTCGCCCTTCTCTCCCGCTCCCCTGGCGCCCCCCAGATATCCCCCCCCCAGATGTTTTCGCCCACTCCCCTGCGCCATTTCATCCTTCTCGCCCACCGTTGTCACCCGTTTCTCGCTTTATTGGTGGGAGGGAAATTCTTTAACGCAACCAGAGGTCAATTTTTGGCTGAAATTGCCCAGAATCGGGGAACATTCCAGTCGTATATCGATTTTATTTCCAAATATTGCGATTATTCGTCATCATCAGGGAATAAAAAAAACATGATAATAAGGAAAACGGTTTTTTTACTCTGTGACTTTCCGTGATTGTCTTTTGTCTGACCCTTATATTATTCTTCTTACTAGATCGGGTGGAGGTCGTCTCTCGTGCGTCGAGAGGTATTTTAGAGTTAAATAAGATAGAGCTGTTGCGAAAATTATGTTCCTTATTCAAATTATGCGGGTCGCGGTGGGCTAGTGGGTAGAGCGTTGGACTACTGACCGGAGGGTCCCGGGTTCGATTCCCGGGCAAGGCACTTTGGGCACCTGCAGCTCCACCCAAGCTAGTTGATTTTTCGGGTACCAGGTCTTCCTGGGAAACCATAACCGGCACAGGGAAAGGAACTGGCCCCCCTACCCTGATGTGTGAATATTCACACGCCGTCGGGCTTGGTACTTGGGTGAGCTCTACCATCACCTACTAAACCGACCTTCGGGTTGATTACTGTGTTTATGGTTTTTTACTTCCCGATGGTGTTTAAACATTCTTTCAAAGAAACATTCTTTTCTTTATGGTTTTATTCCAATTATTTAGCATTTAACGGCTTAACATTTTGAGGTTGTACGGATATCGTGGCATCAACCCCTGCCACGGAAAAAAGGGGTGGCTTGCTGCGGTGTGTCATGCAGATTGGTATTTCTCGTGGGGTGCGCTTTTTGGATATTGCTGCTCGAATCTCCTGGCGCCTATATTCACCTCGGCGCGTGACCGAGCCCAAGTTAATGACGCCGCACCCCCTCCTCCACTCCCCGTGGTTTCTTTGAATTATTCAGATCGACACGTGCGCATGTTTAAATCCTGATCCCAAACGCGCGGATACCCGCCCTGTAAATAAACCCCTAGTTTGAACAGCGGGAGGGTAAGTCTCAGCACATTGTACTTTAAAATGGTCAGTGGATTTGAATTGCATGACTTATCACCCACTCCTCCACGTAAAGCACTACTTAATTCATCTGATTCAGGGTTTAATGCGCAGAGACACCTTACGGAGAATGAGATTATTTAATATTTGTCTTCAGTTTTGTGTGCCTTTCCTCAAGTGGAATAAATGCTAAATGCAAACCTTGTGTTCTTTCACAAACGATTCTCATTCTTTTCCGAGTAGTGGAATGTGATATGACTTATTAAATTGTTGATGTCACGTGTAATATTTTTGCAAAAACCCTAGCTGTGTGGTGCCCTTTTTCGCTTGAGCACCTCACTACTTCCGCCCATGTAAGGAATCGTCCGGAAATGCCACAAGCAGCCTTGTCGGTGAATCAAGAAAGCTTTCATACGAATCGGTATTTCTTTTAAAACCAGTTTCAAAATGTAATGCGGCGAAGAACGTCAAGAAATTATGTGAATATTATAGCCACGACTTAAATGATCATGTTAAATGTTTTGGCAGCGCATAAAGAACTCATTATTTTATTTTATTGTTTCTGGAGTTGTGTTCACGAAAATAGTTTTAAATGTGGTTTTTTTATATGTCAAGTTTAATTTATGAAGTGGAAAGTATTGTGATTGATAAAGTAGCAACGACATTGTTTATTTTAGAGAAAATTTATTTAGGAGAAAAAAAGAACGTTACATCATTTAACTTTATTGGGTAATTAGTTACCCCACGATAACGTTAAATATTGGTCATTATCTTCAGTACACTTCATATTCGTGAGGCGGAAGAATTCAACGCTCACTATATTTCGCGAACACATTATGGGAGGAAAACGCATGAATACAATCGGCACCAAATAGTAAAGGAGTAAGGAACTTAGTCGTGATGTCTCCTTCTTGAATTACGGAAGGAATTTCAACAAAGTCGAATGGACAAATTTATTGAAAGTATTCTTGGGAAAGAGGAATCTTGTTGAAGCTCTGACATTAGTCTCCGGCGTTGTTAATTCAACAGCAGAGTTGGCCAGAAAGGAAACGTGGGAAGTTCTAGGGATGGGATTGGAAGTTAACTGGGACTTCATTAAGCCTGAGCTATGGTGATGGTATTTAATTAAATATTTATTCAAAAGATTGCCTGTGACTGTTGAACAGTTAACAGTATCTGTCGATAGATAATGCTAAATCTTTGGATAATATGATTTTCAAGAAGGAGGAAGCCTAAGTTAGACGTCAAAACAGAAGTCAATTGATGTGGAGCAGGTGGAACATTTTCCGAATCGTCTTTTTTAATCAATCCAACCGTAAGGGTTGAGATAGGATATTTTTCGTTCACACATTAATATGCCATGTATTTGTAACCTTAAAATTGTAACCCTGAAATCGAGCATTCAAATATGTATAACTACCGAACAAAAACACAGAAACAAGCTATAAAGAAAAGAAACTGACACGTTTTCAAAATTTCGGTGGTCAAGCCACCTTTCTCAAGGGAGGGAAGGAAGGAACTCTATCCTTCCTTTTTTTCGGTAATGCTAACTTTATATATATACTATTATTCAAATTTACATACCTTATGCATGCACACACACACACACACATATATATATATAGTCTTGAAAGTGACGCTCTCCGGCGACGCACAAACTCACAAACACTCACATAATAAATATTCCACCCACAGAAACATAAAAGGACGCTTACAGTAGATATTGACGTTTCGACGGCACCGCCGTCGTCATCAGAATCAGTTTCTAATATATATATATATATATATATATATATATATATATATATATATATATATATATATATATATATATATAGACGGAGCTCGAGTCCGTCGAAATTATCAAGATATTATTGTGAGTGTTCTTTTTATGTGTTCTCGTGCTGTGTGTTACTGTCTAAGTTTTTTATTCAACACTTCCGTGTTACTTCGAAGAAATCATATATATATATATATATATATATATATATATATATATATATATATATATATATATATATATACACACACGAGGATTTACTTAGAGGAAAAGTTTTACGAATACTATAATTACGATTAAATTTGCAGTAAATAAATATTTTGAATTTTGATGAATGAGTGAGTTTTTAAGAATATGAGGGGGTGATTTTACTGTTTATAATTATTACTGATTTCTACGAAAACAAGGAATCCCTTTCCAATTACTTTTAAAAATAATCGTTATTTTTTTAACCTTAATCTTCTTACTTAGTATGATTATCATTTCCAGATTCTTCCAGGTAACTGGTTTGAATTTGGAGGCCACTGAACCTATTGCTAGTAGTGATAAGGGTCTTAGGAATATAAAAAAAAGAGCCGAATTCATCCCTTTGAATAAGAGATAATTTACCCAATTGGAGGGGATTCCCGTGTAGGTCCGAGACTAGAGGGCCTAATATACGAGATAGAAGCGATGCTCAGTTTCGCAACTTGGGTCTCTTGGAGAAGAGGAATAGCGCAGATTGGATGCTTTTGAAATGTGAATCCGGGGAAGTGTGTAGAAAATTGGCTTTACCTAGAGAAATACAAACGATAAGGCGTGAGATATGGTCGGGGGATGGAAGTAGCTATTCAAGGGGCTTCAAGCAGAAAAGAAAAAGTGGGTGACGTGCTTAGATGACGGAGGCTGTAATTGAAGGCAGAATATTGGATAATGAGGTTAAAAGAAGCTTTCGAAAGCGGGCGCGTACGGTATTGTGGCTCATTTGTGAAGTATTTGATTCAGCGTTATCCGCGGCTCGGTAAGATACTTGCCGGAAATCTATCGTCATCGCATTGAACTTGCGAAAAAGGAGACTCCTGAAAAGACCAGGTTGTGACTGGCGCGTGAAATTCATTATTGGGCGTTGAGTGAATTTAATGGAAATAATTTTGAAATTTTGAGGTCATCGTCGAATCATTATGATTTGAGCATTGTATCTCTCATGTATACACTGTTGGGTTGCAGGTGAAGTGTTTCATTGGTGATCGCGTAGTTGAAGTAATATTTTATGTAAATTCTAATAGTGGACCGAGATTAATCGAGCAAAAACCGTTAATATTATCAAATTCCGCTAGGTTCCCCATAATGAAGTACGTAAGCGGTGGAATGGTGCATTGTGCACTGATTTATCTGTGGAAATGAAAACTGAGGTGGAAAATCCTTTTATAGCTCTTCATTAGACATGAGTGGTTAAAAAAATCAATTTATTATCAGTTGCTATCATCCAACGCAGGATGTACTCTGCGAAGATTATTTAGTACTAGCGGATGTTTTTAAATTCAGCTTCAAGTCCGTTGTTGTTGAATTGAAATTGAGCCTTAGGGTCATAACATGCATTTTGGGATTACAGTTAGGGAATAAATTGGTTCAAAAATGTTCAGTAACCTGTATCGTTATTTTCTTCTACGCGTAATTGAATAGTCGTTAGTTGAATTGAATGGAATGAAAATTTACCCCTTTCAGCTGAAATGCATTAAACTTTGCCTATTTGTTAATTTAAAAAATAAAACCTAATGCACTTTGTATAAAATCCTACGGCCGCAATCCTCTTTCCCTCCCCCCCCCCACCCAATCCTCTATTAAACTCTCTGCGTGAGCCCCATTGATGCACTCGGGGGATCCCGAGTCCATTGATACATTTCGCCATTGTTACACTAATGGTGCGGACCATTGTGGCCATAAATTTGATTTTTGCCCCGGTCCCATCGCAGTGTTCGCGGGTTTCAATTTGTGTCCGGTCGAATGGGGGCCGGGGGAGCGGGAGGGGCGGTGGAGGCGGCTTAGGTCGTGGGTAAATAACACTCGATTGCCGTTCGCAATTCCCATACCTCCAAAACCGCCCTTTTCCCCCTGTGGGAACGCACAGCCATTCCGGCCACCCCTTCCCTCCCCCAACCACCCACCCTTCATCCATTTATACGCCGCCGCCTTCATACTCCGCTTCGTTATGTGAGCGGTGGTTGGGCCTCGCATTATGCCCCCGGCGTCTCGGTGCCCCCGCTCCGGTGAGCGTCGGAGGGAGGCGGCGTCCGTATGAAATGGCGTCCGTCCACTCACCCACACTCCCATGGCTGGCCGTGCATAACCCGCCAGGGAGTGCGTGAGGGACCCTCTCTCTCTCTCGTCCCCTCCCCCCGGGATCGGATTGAAATTTGTGTACTTCCTTCGCTCGCTCTACCCCGCACCCCACAAAATGGATTTCGGTAAGGCGTTCGTTCTCCGGAGAGGTGAATTGACCGCGATTAATGGGCGCTATGAAGGCGACAAGGCTAGACTTTGGCGGGCTAGGCGACTCATCCGTAAACTTTTACGTCTCTCAGGCACCACGGGTGCAATTGGAGAATGGGCATGGACGGTGATGGGCTGGGAATTGGGAAGAGGAATTAGATTCAGGGTTGTTCACTCTAAACCGTGGTTTTCAGTGCGTAAGAAGAGAGATTGGAATTTCTTGCATGTAGCGGGAGGAATTGGATATTCGTATTTATGCGATGATTGCGAACATTAGTATACGTACACAAACGCGGTGCGGCAGCATAACTTGCTGATTTTGATGGGAAATCCTAATTCAGATCTGCAAGTTATGCCGCAGCACTCCGTTCTCTTTTGTAATCGTAAAGGTAAGCCTTGTTGATGCGCTATATGCCTGGATATGAGATGAAAGTTTAAAACTATTTGGGGATTAATTACGACGATTTGCGTCGTGAATGAGCTTTCAGTATGTTTCGTCTTCACTGCTGAATTTCTTGGATAGGAACAATTAAGGAACAGTACCAAAAACACTCGTGTTCGTGAAACAATGGTGGGAAAACATTCGATTTAAAAATTAATTATTTATTAAAAATTGGCAATTTTCCAAAAAATAAAATTGTTGACGATCGGCTTTAAGTGTAATTGCATCATCATCATGTGATCTCATGTACACCCGGTGATGATGTAGTTGTATTGAAACCGGTCGCAATAAATATTATTTTCTGTAAAATTGCCATTTTTTAATTAATCATGATATTTCATCATACTGCGCCTGCAATGTCTCTTTTTATTCGATTTAAAAAGTTCAATGGAAGTGTACTTTCGATTAGAACTCACCCTGAACACGGTTGAACATGTGAGTTGTAAAAACAGGATGCAGGGAGAAGAGCTGCCCGTTTAGCGGAGAATCGTCTTCATTGAACAGAGCCATCGGTCATAGGTCATCCCCTTCTTCAGCAGGTTCAGCCACTTCTCCACTGCCGGCTCTCCTCTGCCATTGTCTTCGTCCCACGGCAACCCATTCCCCTTCTCAGATCACCCGGCGTCCAGATTCTTACTCGTCCCCTTCTCATCTCTCTCTCTCCTTCAACCATGCCCTCAATGGCGTTCTTTGGAAAACCGCCTCCTCTTTACACTTAGCCTAACCCGTTTGCCTCTCTCTTATTGTCCCCGAAAGACTTCTCTTTCCTTTGTCCTTTGCCAGAAAATCCTCATTTATTACCCTATCTTTCCAAATGATCTTCAAAAGGAATGAACAAGCAGAAAGGGTCGTCTCATTGTTGGCCTAGATAGATTATATTGCTGGGCACCCACAGCATGGAGATTGCATTCGTGTCATAGATAATTAAGGTGTTGTAAATCGTAGGAGTTCGACGCTGGTGCCGAGGGAATAATTATAGCACCGCTTCACTGTGGGTGAGAGGACCACAGCGCGAATTTAAAGGGGATATTGAGTGCCGATCAGACCGATTTGTACGGAATCTTTTTGCCCTCGTAAAAATTGTGACCACGGCAGGAGGAAGCTAAGCGTACTGCAATTTGAGATCCCCCTCAGTATAATTGTTTGGAACACCAGGAGTCGCAAATTACCGTAGATCCTAAAGGATGGCGGCCCTAGCGTTCGCTGCCGCGCGCCGTGGTAACAACTTTCAGGGTTATGCGTAAGGTGTACTATAATCTGTGGGATAAAGGAATCTTTGCTGTTTCTTTGCCATTGACTTCATTATTTTACGAAATATAGCTTTTTAGTGGTAGTCGACCGGCTTAGGGTAGGTTTTTAATGGGCCATCGCACTCATTTAGAATATGCATGTATCGTATGGGAACCGAGTGAAAAAGGCCTCATTCAGGAAATTGAGAAGGTTCAACGCCGGGCGGCTCGTTTCGTTTCAAACTCTTACGATAAAACGGAAAGCGTCACTGAAATACTTCTTGATTTGGGATGGGAATCATTTGAAGTAAGACGATTCATTGCTAGGTAGAACTTATTAAATTAATTCAGATATGCATGTTTCAGCAGCGAGGTCTCGCAAATTATTCGCTCTCCAATATGTACGTGTATTAGTCGGTTGGTTCATGTACATAAAATTTGGGAAATAGATGCCGGAACTAGCAGACGCAAGGACTCCTTCCCATGGACAATGCGAGGTAGCAACTGTATGGTTATAGATAGCAAAAATTCCACTTGTCACCCTCAGCCTCTAGGGAATAATTAGTTCTACTCAATTGCATGCATTTCACTACCCTCGCGTGTTTCGTTGTCAAAACCCTTTCTTTCCGCATGACCTCATTAGAATGCCTTTAAATAATGTAGTGCTCTTTACAGTGTTGCTTGCTCTGCCTTGTCTGTTTTTAAGTTTCTCCTTCCATTCCTCGTCTCTCTCTGTCTTCCGACAGAGAGAGACGAGGACTACTCCCGCTACCTGCAGCGTTGGGTCACCTGTGTCCTTGGGGAGGAGACCGTTGTATGTTGCATGTCCATGTGGTAGTGCAATTTCGCTTTCTTGCTCTTCAAATTCAGGATTGCGCGTTAATGGATACATTTTTACTATATTCTAAGGTGCAATGGTTTTTTAGATGATATTATGTGTATTTGCATGCGCGTAGAATGAAATGATTTTTGCATGAATGTTTTAGCCACTGTGGGTAAAGGTTTGCATATATGTATTGATTCTGAATGTGGTTTTGTTCCTTTTTCGGGTGGTGACCCGCCACACGCCCTTGCGACCATTTGTGGGGTATTATATAGATGTAGATAAACTAAACACTACTGTGCTCATTTCCACTTGGCTTACGTAGTGAAAAATATCCGTTGATACGTGATCTCACTTCACTACTCGCAGGATTTTCTATGGCAGCGCGCATTTTAACAGTTGGTTCTGAGCAAAGTAGAAGAGTCGCAGTCTACGCAATACAACAGGAGGATGCGTACATCTACATCTACATAACACCCCGCAAGCCGCCGCAAGGGCCCAAAAAAAGGAAAAAAGAAAAACCGCATTCAAAACTAACACACACATGCAAATACACATCTACCTCCCTAAATGAGCATTCGTGCGTACGTGTAATGCGTACTGAGGTCAGGAACGTTTAGACACCAAGATGGCGGCTCTATCCCTATTCAATTAGGCCGAAACGTAAGTTACTTTCTAGACAGCCCTCGGATTACCGCTCATATTTTTCGTTTATTATTAATTGTTTGTAGATTAGTTTTTAAAATTGTAACATCCAATGTAGGGAAAAGGTTTTTATTTTTAGTTTTTCCCGAGGATATTTGCTTGCGGGAGGGGTTTACAGTTGTCCATGGCTCCCAGTCTCTTTTAACTTTTTATGCTTGGCAATCCGCAAACCTCTCGCAGGCGCGCCCCGCTGTCCGCGAACACTCTGCTGGCGTGTTTGGTCGGACTGCGGGCAACGAGGAAGGTGTGCGCGCTCCTCTGGTTTATTTCGAAGGGGTTTCTGCATTAATCATCATCACGAGCTTGTATTTTGGCCATCCCCCGCCCCTTCACGCCTCCGTTGGCACCTCCAGCCAATCAGTAGTGCCCATTCTACGCCCCCTACCCTCTTCCTGCCTCCCTCCCCCAACCAATCTGACATTCGGAATTTTTGCACGCCACGCGGATTCTCGACCTTGGGAAGCATCGGATCCCTCTCCTTCTCCCGCCGTGCATCGAACCACCCCACCTGCTACTAGCGCCCCGCGCGCTTTTGTTGTTTTTTATTCTGCAATCATTCAGTTCTCCTCCTGTCGGCGCGTGAGAACCATTTCTCAGGATTACTATCGAACTGGAAGGAACGAGAAAAATAGGGAATTATCAAATAATAAAGTGAATCACGCCAAAGTCGGGTTTTTTCAATTAACCTGGTAATATATTGTAAAGTGACTATTGAAAGCCAGGATGGACGGCGTAATGTTTTACGGCTGGGTTCAGGCTTGTTCGGTGGGACAAGAGGATTGGATAAGAGTTTACGAGGTGGAGGAATGGGGGGAATTGCAAATGGCGAAATTGACGGAAAGAAGAATGCGAAGAAGTGATTTTAACGCGTTGAGGGAGGAGTTAAAACATTTTTTGGAGAAATTCAAAGTGGGTAGGAAAAGTGATTAAATTAGGATGTGCTGCTTGACAAATAAATGCGCAGAATGTGATGTGATGCAATGGGAAGATAAATGAAAAAGTATTAAGTTGGATAGAATGGTAAATAAGGTTCGGCACTCTGGGTTTAGTTCCCATCGGTCCACTGAAAATGAATGCAGCTCAATACGAATATTAGCGGAGATGGTTTTTTTCTTCATCCTCTGACTTCTAATTGGACTATTTAACAGATGTTAATCATTTTTAAAAAGTTCAGGGAAAATTTTTACTGGAGGAAAACTTTTAAAATTCATTGAATATAAATTAAGTTTCTGTAGCAATGATGAACTTCTTCATGGAAAAATCGAATTGATGTTGCATTTTTCGATCTCACCTGTGCCTTAGCGCGATCTCAAAACAGAGGAGTGGGGATTGTGCATCTATATCTACATAATACCCCGCAAGGGCGTGTGGCGGGAAGTGTTGGGTCACCACCCAAAAAAGTATCGCTTCTATTTAATTTTGGCCAGGTTTCTGGATACCAAACCCGTCATATTCCGTAGCGAATCGGGCACGCCTTACTCGTGCGTACTCAATGCACATATTTGTTCTTTACTCCTTGTAATTAATTCTTTGAATATGCAAGTTGGTTTAACGACGATATCATTAGTGCACTCACTTTGCCACCGATGAATTTGTTTAATTTTGCTCGAAATGTACTCCTTTCTGGCAAAACGCATAAGCCGTTGCTAATTATAGGTAAATGATTCCAAAGCCCTATTGGCAATCGGTTTCTCGCAACGTGCAGCCGGCTGATTTCCATCGTACAACGCTATATTTCTGGTTTTCAAATCAATTTTCGGCTGATATCATTATTTACTGCATTTCTAAAAGCGGACGTAAGTAATAAAAGCCTGCGTTTTGAGTGCCACTTCAATGGTAATCAATATTATATCCAGCAAATCTACCCAAACGCAGATTGCCAGTGGGAAATTTTTATTAATTAAGCAGAATAATTAATAAATATGAAGTACTAATAGCCATTGAAAATTATTAGCCTTAAAAGGAAATTTGTTATTTAGTACGCGGAGATGTTACAGAATGCAGAGGTATTCAGATGAACAGTTACTTTACGCTGCTAAAAACTCATATTTTTCCAGTATTTCGTTTGCTCTCCATTTTGTTTTAAAAACTGCGGGGGATCGGGACGGTGGCTAATGTGCTGGCTTCCCACCCTGAGGGTCTGGGTCGAAATCCCGGGGGCTTAAGATATTTTCAGTGGTATCTCGATCCCTACTTGAGGTGCTTTGCGAAGAGAACTTTGAGTACGCCGTCCGTCGGATGGCATGTTGAAGTGCGAACCTCTTTCCTCATTAAGAGGCTATCAATGCCAGCGCCTCAACCTCAGCCGTCGGTCGTCTCCCCTTAATATCGCTACTACTACTGAGTTTAGATTGGAATGGCGTGCGTTATAAATATCCTAGTTATCCAGTTGTTTAGCTGGTTTAGCTGTGAAAGCATTTGCGAAAACTATGGGGCCAGTTACCTTCCTTACTCTGATATTAACGGGGTTAATTAAGCATTTGTGTGCGACTGTTAGGTATATGCATTGATTGGTTATAGGCGTGATTTTACTCAACACATTTTCGGATAGGGAATAGGGCGATAGGAGTTGTGCCGCAGGACGAGAGACGCGGACAGGTAGGTGTGGAAGTGGAGCAGTCGTGGAGAAGAAGTTACCGAGGGTCGGGATCCGATTTGCGTGGTGATTGCAGCAAATGGCGGGATTCTATTGGTGCTGTCTCGGCAAAATATCTTCGATGATTCACGGACGCGCCTCGACAATTGTAAACAAATAAAAGTTGCTCCCATTGTTATAATCCTCTCGGCCATTTCACCCACCCCACCCTCCGACTGGCGATCCACAAAGAGATTTTTTTGCCTTCGTTTGGCATAAAATCGTCCCCATGGTGCCCATGGCTGTTTTCGTATTTATTGCATTTCCGCCTCGCTATCATGTTACTCCATTAAACCCGCTCGAAAGTTCCCTTTTATGCTGTCGTCCCTGGTCATTAATCGATAGTAAGGCATTCTTACAGTGTCACGTTAATCTTATTTGGAGTTCTTTTGTCCCGGCCGGCCCTATGCATTGTGCTCACTGAATTTCACTTGGCGCTGTCGCGCGTGAGACCTCGCAGTCGACGGGAGCGGATTGCGCGTTTTTGCATCGGCGACGGGATGCGATTTAATCGGCTAATATCAGAATGGGCGGCATTTCATTACGGGCATAAATGGCACCCAGTCGTGCGCTAGCATGCCCAGCTTGTGACGGGCATCACTCTTTTACTGGCGGTCGACTCATATGGGCCGCCCACCTCACATTTGTTTCCAGGGGATTGACTCATTCTCTTTTACAGGCGAACGGAAATGACGCGACTAGACTAGACCTCCATTTTAGTTCCCATCTTCCTTCTTTATCGTGATGCAAAACTGTAGTTAATGTGCCAACCTCGCGTAGCAAGTGATCAGAGCTCTGGTGGTCGCTGCTTGTAATCAGTCTTGTGGGCGAGTCCATTAGTGGCTGTCAATTAGGCGCCCATTTTTGTTCGAGAGACTATCTCTGTACAAAATGGATGAGTTTTTCGCTCTTGTTCTGCACGACGTAATACCCGGGGAAAGGTTCTGATGTCAGCACTTCGTGTGTTAGCTCCTTTTTTTGTTGAACCTCATTATTGATGTTAATACCACAATTTGTGATGTGATTCGTATTCTGTTGTCTGCAGGAGAATCAATGAATTCATTAAAGCAACCATTGTCAACGCCATTTAAGTTACGAGGGTCATCCGGAAAGTAGTACCCGTTCGTGAAATAAAGACACAAAAGTAAATATTAACAAACATAAAAAATTTTATTTGAAAGAGGATACTTTAAACTACTTCTCAACATAATCTCCAAGCAAATTAAGGCATTTGTCATAACGTGTGACAAGTTTCTGTATTCCTGCTGCATAGTCCTTCGCCGCCAGCTCATTGAGATACAGGGTCACTCCTTCTTTAAGTTCTTCATCGCTGTCAAATCTTTTTCCTGCCAAAAAGTCTTTAAGCTTTGTAAAGAGATGAAAATCTGAAGGGGCCAAGTCCGGGCTATACGGTGGATGGTCGAAAGTTTCCCATTTGAATTGCTGCAAAAGTTTTTGTGTTATCCCAGCTGCATGAGGCCTGGCATTGTCATGAACGAGAATGACACCAGTAGACAATAGACCTCGCCGCCGATTTTGTATTGCCCGCCGTAATTTCTTTAATGTTTCACAATACGCATTGGCATTAATAGTGTCTCCACGGCCATAAAATCAATAAGCAATACACCTCGTCGATCCCAGAAAATGGTTGCCATGAGTTTCCTGGTGGACAGAACTGTCTTGAATTTTTTTGGTTTGTTTGGTGAATGAGCATGATGCCACTCCATTGACTGTCGTTTACTCTCAGGTGATGCATAACAAACCCATGTTTCGTCACCAGTAATTATGCGAGTCAAGAAAGAGTCTCCTTCATCAGAATAACGTCCCAAAAACGTCAGTGCTGCAGCCATACGCTTGGTTTTGTGCTCATCTGTAAGCATGCGAGGGACCCATCTTGCACAAATTTTTGCATAATGCAGATGGTGTTTAACAATTTCATGAACAATTGTTCGAGAAACATTGGGAAAATGCTCACAGATGTCATCAATTGTGACGCGCCGATCGTTCCTCACGAATTCGTCAACTGAGCTCACCAGTTGGTCTGTAATGACAGACGGTCTCCCCGAACGCTCATCGTCGTGTGTGTTCCCGCTCCCCATGTTGAAGTTGCGACACCACCGCCGAACAGACGACTCGTCCATTACATTGTCTCCATACACCTTCTTTAATTGGCGATGAATATCACATGGGCGAACGTTTTTTTGCATTGAGGAATTTAATCACTGCCCTCACTTCACAACTGGCGGCGTTCTCAATTTGTTTAAACATTGTAAACAATCACAGAAACAACACAGGCAATGCTAGCGTCACGCAACTTGGCTCAGAGAAGGCAGACAAGCCACTGAAGCTATCTGACCTCGTCCAGCGGCTACTCGCGTCGTCAGCACTTCATGCGGCACGAACGGGTACTACTTTCCGGATGACCCTCGTATATCATTAAGAGTAATATACCATACAATGTAGATTTTTTATGTACTCGAGGGCTTTGCACTCGAAGCTAACGTGACAATGATTAACACAATGCCATTTATTATAATAAAATCTTCTTCATTGCTACATATTTTCTTCCCCCATTCATTCTACCCATCATTTACATGTGTTCTCCTTCCTCCACTAACTGTATTCGACGTAAAAGTTCAATGAATATTACAATATGTAAATTTTCGAGGAGGCATTGAACTTAGTCATTTATTCGCTTCGTTTTTGTTGGAGTTGTCATTTTCCTTTGCATCCCGCTCCTGGGCCCAAGTATTTCAAATAATCTGGCTCACTGCATCGGATAAATCTTCGCGAAATATGTGTATTCGTTCGGTAAATCCTGAATATTCCTAATGTGGTGGGGAGGTAAGGGGATTCGGGAGATAAGTGTAGCCATGATGCAGTACCTGGTTGCGATGATCTCGTGAAAATACTTTTAAATGAAAAACGGGTTTTTACAGTTTTAACTTGTTTTCAAAATTGAAAATGACCGTTAGGTATCCGAAGATATTATTGTTTGGTGTTGTTTTAAATACCCCCTTGTAGAGGGAGCGTACGTCAGAATAATAAGTGCATTTCCTGACTTCAGTAGGTTGGCTACATGGAAAATATACTACCTTGATCAAAAAGTTCCCGGAATAACCACCGTGTGGCGTTAACCACCGTTAAACTGGTACATCTGTGGTTGATATTCCCTTTAAATCTTAGTGTCATAACTTGACATTTGCAAAAGTTACGTAGCCAAGAGTACATCTATCTCTGTGTGTGTTGGCGATTTTTTACAATTGCAGAAATGGATTTAAATTTGCAACAACGAACTTGTATTAAATTTTGCGTAAAAAACGGATTTAGTGGCGCACGGACGTTGGAAATGTTGGAAAAGTGTTTCGGCAACGATTCTCTAAAAAAAACGGTCGTTTACCAGTGGCACGAGCGGTTCAGAAATGGTCGTGAGTCAATCGAAGATGATGAACGCAGTGGCAGACCATCGACATCGAAAGTCGGTGAAAAAATTGATAAAGTAAAAGAAATGTTGGTCAATAACCGCAAATTAACCATCAGAGAAATAGCGGAGGACTTGAACATTGCCTATGGATCCGCCCAAGACATTGTGGTTAATGATTTGGGTTTCCGTCTTGTAGCAGCAAAGTTGGTGCCAAAAGACCTCAATTTCATGCAAAAAAGAGACCGTGTTGACGTCGCAAAAGACATGATTTGCGAGGCTGAATCCGATCCCACATTCATCAAAAGGATCATTACTGGAGACGAGACGTGGGTTTATGAGTACGACACGCAATCCAGACATCAGGCAAGTGAATGGCGTTCACCAAATGAGCCGAGACCAAAAAAATCACGCCGTTTTCAGTCAAAAAAGAAGGCAATGCTGACGGTTTTCATGGCTTACAGCGGTGTAGTGCATCATGAATTTTTGCCAGAAGGCCAGACAGTAAACAAAGAGTATTATTTGGGCGTTATGAGACGTTTGCGTGAAGCAATTCGCCGAAAGAGACCAGAAATCGTCGCACAGTGCGTCGAGACCGTCGCACAGTGCTATCATTATTCGTAATTTTTTGACGAAAAATGCAACAAATACCATCCAACAGCCACCGAATTCACCTGATTTGGCTCCCTGTGACTTCTTTCTGTTCAATCGAGTTAAAAAACCATTACGGGGAACGCGTTTTAGCAGCCGAGAGGAAGTAATGGAAAAATCGCAGGAAGCACTGATGGACATACCGAAAACCGAATATAAAAAATGTTTCGAGGATTGGATCAAGCGCTGGCATAAGTGTGTTGCAGTCGATGGGGATTACTTTGAAGGGGACAATATAGATTTAGATGAATAAACTTGTATTTTTAATTTTCTGAATAAATTCCGGGAACTTTCTGATCAAGGTAGTATGTGAAATGTACGAGTTAGCTTGTGTTTACCATTGAATTGGCCACGTTTAGAATAATTCCAATCTTTAATTAGATATTTTCTAAATGCACTATATTTGCGTAACACTAAAAAGAAGTATGTGTGACGGATGAATGGAATGCTATTCTGGCGTATCAGTTAATTTCTTATTGTCGCCGCTTAATTGCATTATGTCCATCTCGTTCTCTTAGCTGAGGGTAGTAAAAGTAAATGTGCACCTCTACATAAAGATTTAATCTTTGGTCAAATATTAAATTTTGATGTAGAAGTACAAAGTTTATTTTTCTACGCTCATCATGAAGGAATCCCACGAAGTTGAGCCTGAAACTGTTATGTGTAGTTCTCTAGCGTTAGCTGCGTAAGTTGCGTGATGGGGTAAAAAATGAACAATTTATAATAACAAAGCCAGTAGCCCCAATCTTAAAAGTAAATGCTTAAGTCTATTGCTAACGTATTTTAATCACCAGAGATAATATGACCTTAATGCTAGACTTTGGGGTCACCCTTTTATATTCCACGTCCTAGTACTTTCACTTTTTTGTCCGACTTAATTTTCCTCTTCCGTTCTTTAGGCCTTCAGCGTGACGTGATGGATTCTGAAAAACCTATTCTCTTCATTCCTTCTTCCCCGCTCACAGAAAATTATTCCTTTGATATATATATATATATATATATATATATATATATATATATATATATATATATATATATATATTCTTTCACATGGAAATAGATATAATGAAAGGGGATAGGAAAACACATAAAAGACAAACACAGGAAAGGTGGGGAAGGCGGAAACAAGCAGACCACGAGCGTAAAAATATTTCCTAAACCGGAACTTGAACGCCGGATCTTCCACTTACCGGGCGGATGCTCACATGGACATATTTTTATATATATTTATATTTTTATATATTTATATATAAATATATATATATATATATATATATATTTAAAAAATAAATATATACATACACACATACATACGTATACACCGTCACGTACTTTTTTTCCCTTCTTAGAAGTTCACCTGACCACTTCCTCTGTTTTGTCCTACAATAAAATATATGCTTTTGTTTCTCTGCCCAATATATTTTCTCAATTTTTTTCCATGCAAACATCTTGATCACTTAATCTTCACTCATTCTCTTAAGACCATGACTCGGAGCCATGCAAAGCTACGATCTATGTGAATATTACTCTCAACAATTCTCTTCCTTGCTTCTTTTACATGATCCACCATAAAGGTAATGTGCATTCTCGGGGGAAAATAGATTTATTGATATCGTACTTGTACAAATGCTTGAAATTCATCAAAATGCTCTCCCCCTACATCAATACACTTGTGGATGTGCTACGGCTGGAAGGCACCCTGAAACTCCTCGACGGGAATGTCTCCCAGGAGACGTTGTAACATGCTTTTTGATGTTTTCCACAGTCTCCCAATGCTTTCCTTTCAGCTCTCTCTTCAGTCGGGGAAACAAAAAAAGTGGCACGGAGCCAAGTCGGGACCGTAATGGGGCTGGGGGACCACCGGGGTGGTGCTCCGGGCCAGGAAGTTGATAACGATGGACGTGTGGCTGGGAGCATTGCCATGCCCATCTCCAAAGCAACGTTTCTTCATACCGTGTTACAATGTCGAAAAACACACTTCACGCGGGGGCACGTGTTTCCGCTCAGGCTGCTCTAAGCAAACTAGTGACCGGCTGAGTTGGAAGGGCAGACCCCCCGACCACATTTACCGACCGGTTTTGCTGCGCTGCCACTAATAGTCGCAATAAAATCATTCGTATTACTGTCTTATTGGAGTGATGGAATATTAATATCCCAATCCGCATGAGAAAGTGTCACGACGTATTCCGCATGGAGGCTTTATCAACCGATGTGAAGACGCGCCACGGATTGAAACTGACTGCAGAATTCTTTTTGCAGTGGTGATGCAAATTCACGTGCTGTAAATTTAGCGGCATTTTTGTGCAAATAGGATGAGAGTCGCTCCAGATACGAAGTGAGTCAGAGATAGTTTAGAGAATTAATGGGAAGTGATAGTTCAGTGGGTAGAATTCCAGACGGAAGTGCCGGGTTTGATTCCAGGTGCCGAATCCGGGAACCCTCAGCTTCACCTTTATTGAGTTGTGTGATTGTCCTCTGCATAAAATGGGAAAATTTGTGCGAATTTCAATCTCTGTAGTTCTTCAGTATTCGCATTAGGTGAACTCCACCGTCACCTATTGAAGCTTTTTAATTGTGGTTGGGTAGAATTATATCAGGGGTGTCCAGTTAACTTGTACTACCGAGGGAATCATTGGGATGTATCAGTTCAGGCAGAGCAGGAAGTATTATGTTGCATTATGTATTATGTTGGAACTCCGTATCATACCATCTCAGGAAAATCGCCGATAATGACGAAAACTGGGGAAAGTTTAGATAGATTCCATAGATTTTCAAGAAAAGATCAATCATATCGAAAATTACATTGTAAAGGCTGGAGGAAATACATGGCCGATGTCAACGCGATAATGTTCCGAATCAATTAAAGACCTGGCGATTGTTATAAAATTGAATTTTTTTAGCATTTTCCCCTGTCAATTATAATAGACTCCCGCTCCAAATAGAAGAGTTCTCAGTCTTCCTTGAACTTGACTTCTCTCCAATACCATGAGCTTTTGAAAGTTTGAGGTCAAAACGTTACTTGTTAAACGTGTAGGTACTCTTGAGAGTCGGTCGGCATAAATTCTTCGACGAGGCCTCCATTGTGAAGTAACCCCTCTCGTTGTTTTGGCATAACATATATGCGCAGCCCTCCCAGTCCTTTCACTAGAGAAAGGAAGGACCTTTCCCTTCAAAGAACGTCCGTTTTCATTATCCATCTAATTTAACCTGCAGTGTTGTTCCAGGAAAGAACTACTTTTTTCTTTTCGGAATCCATTTACGTGAGAGCGGCCTCGGGCGTTTTTTTCACAATTTCGACTATCATTCGGATACCCTGTCCCCCTTCTGATCCCCCCCCACGCAATCCTCCTTCGCTACCGATCGTCCCCCTTCCCCCGTTTGCAAAAAATGGGCCTCTGGATTTTCGCCCAGCCATAAATCGACACGTTCCCTCAAAAACATTGCGTGGGTCGAGTTGCCGAAAATCCGCGCTCCGCGCGTCTCCTACCGTAGCGATAATTCTTCGTTACCGACCGCTCCCCCTCCCCCGTCCTGTATTTCCACGGTTGTCATCCCACGGGGGGCGGGGGTCGGCCTGGTGGACCTGGAGAGAGAGGGGTCTGCGAAGCGCGGGGGGCCGCGCGGGAGGCCCGACGCGCCGACCTCGGGAATATTACGTTGGCCGACAAAAATGAATTCCCTCCTCTCCCTCCCTCGCAGCACCAACTCCCCCCGGTGCTCTCAGGGCGCCATCGAGGCATCTCCAACGTTGCTGTTTTACGCACAGATGCATCGTGGTTCCACCTTAGTTTTCAGAATCCCTAATAAGCTAACCTGCCAGCCGGCATGGGTGATTTTTATTGCACGGCTGTCGTTGTTAATGGTAATGAAGTTTTTACTTGAAAAATTCTTTTATTAGTGAAGAGAATAGAATGCCGCTCATGCTGTGTCACGTGATGCGTAGTCAGTGCTGTTGTCGTCAAAGCCGTCAAACTTTCTCGAACGTTTTACGGGATCTTGTCGATAATCGATTCTTTCGATAGTCGATCATAGTCCGTAGGATATTATTTTCTGTGGACACGTCATAGTTTGATCTTAATCCTGCCGAGGTGGCGCCTACCTCGATATTTGTGCGTAAAAAAGCGCATTTTTCATCGACAATCTAAAATAGCATGAATTTAAATCGGTAAAATAATTAAAAGTGAATATAAGAATGCATTTCTAAAAACCGATCCCATGGTTTGTATATCGTAAAAAATATCGGAAAATAGATTTATTTCAGATATTTCAGCAATGCCTCAAAGTTCCTTATAGTATATCCCTTGAGCATCGGCATCTTGCCAGAGCGGCTTTTCCACGACTCGAAGACTCCCTGGTAGGCGGATTCAGGAAGATCCTAGGGTACGCGTGCAAGCTTCTTTGACCGCACTTCAGGGTCCTATGGTGGTATCCATCGAGTGAGGATTTCGCTTTGGGAAATGGAAATAATCTGCGGGCGTCAAGTCGGGACTGTAAGGGGGTCGGGGAATCGTCGCGATGTCGTTGCAGAATGTCTTTACAAGCGTACACTCGACTCTTTTCCTGGTCGTCAGTCCAAAGATCTTCGGGAGAATGAGTTCAGCGCAGACCTTTCGCATCGCCAAATTTTCAGAGATAGTGACGTGTACAGTAATTTTGTATCAATGCCAATACGATCTGCGATCATGCGCACACTTAACCGACGGTCTGAATCCAGCACTGCACGCACACGTCAGTAAAAAGTAGTTACTGATATTTTTTATACGAACCTTGTAGATTGAAAGATTTATGACAAGTGGTTTCGGAGGAGAACGGAGAATGTGAAAGCGATTGAAAGACGAGTGAAGGGGGAAGTGGAGGAATTTGTAATGGGGAAGAAGGGTAGGACTCAAAGAGGGATTCTAAGGAGGGAAACCAGGGGAATACGTATATTGAGTGGAGATAAATATTGAAGACTGCGATGCATGAGAAGGAGGACCTGCTTAGGTCCCAGCCGCAAATTGGAGATTCAAGCGGCTCACCTGGAGTCAATAATGGCCGCTGATCCCGCTCCCACTCCTGCTGACCTTAACATTCGTAAATTCCTTGCCAATATTCCCCCAAATCCTCCTTCCCTTCCCTTGGTTACGTCTGCGGCCGAAATTCAGGCTATCCTCACCACGCTCCCAAACCATAAGGAGCCAGGATTTGATAATGTTTCAAATCGTGAGCTCAAGCTCGTCGCCTGTGTCCTCGCTTTTCCTCTCATCCATTCAGATTTAAATACTCATTGCTATCTCCCCTCCCATTTCCCTTCCCATTGGATGTCAGGGAAAGTTTTCCTTCTCCCGAAGCCAGGGAAAGACGCCACCGTCCCGGGAAATAGTCGTCCGATTACTCTTCTTTCGAACGCCTCGAACATCTCCAAGCGGGTCCTTTTGGCCTTCCTTGAGCATCACGCCCGCAACCGCGGTATTACCCTTCCCGAACAGCGTGTCTTTCGTTCGCGCCTGTCCGCTTTTCTCCAGGTCCTTCGCTTTAGCGAACGAATTTCGCACGGCTTCAATCTTCGCCGTACGACGGACGCCGTCTTCCTCGACGTCGCTCGTGCGTGGCGTGAAGCGAAGCAGAGGAAGGAGAAGAAGATAAGCAATGTTGAACGTAGTGATGGGACTCAGAATACATGTGGAATTGAAAAAAAAATTTGTTGCACTTTAGATGGTTTAGTGTCGTTTTAGACGGGACGTTTTAAACTAGGCTTACAAGTCAGGCAGTGCTGACTCATTTATCCTCGGAAAGCGGCCTCCTTGACGCGTGGGCTGTTGCTAGTAATACTTTGTTCGGGACGATGGTTGTTTTCGGTGGAGGGGCGTTGAGGAGCGGTCTGTCTCTTGCGGCGAGGTGCGGTGACGGAGGGCG
Source organism: Hetaerina titia (assembly GCA_037158775.1). NCBI lineage: Eukaryota > Metazoa > Arthropoda > Insecta > Odonata > Calopterygidae > Hetaerina > Hetaerina titia. The sequence goes on from CM073777.1 coordinate 94,961,197, forward strand.
CGGGGGGCGGTGGTGCCGGAGGGAGTAGACTGGGGGCATGCGGGAAGAGGCTGTGAGGGGAAGGAAGGGAGCGCCCTTCCCCCCCAGCTGTTGTTGTCCTCTCTGAGTGGCCGTGGCGAAAGGAGTGAAGTCGGCCGGAGCAAATGGGTGTCGTATCATGTGGAGTGGTGGGGCGGCGGGATTGGAGTGCCCATGCAGTGATGGGGCAGTGGGCAAGGGGAGTGCTCCTTGTTGCTCCGCCCCGCAGGGGTGGGTGGGACGGGAAAAAGGGTTGGATGTATCGATGCGGTCGTGTTGGAATATAGAAAGGCACGATACCAGCACTTGATGTGTTGATTTGTTAACATCGGTAGGGTGCTGTTTCCAATTTAATACTGCATCGAATATATGAAATTCGTCGAAATATATTGCCGCAACTGTATTACCTGCATCACTTGATCCGAGTAATTACCGACCAATCTCTCTCACATCCATCTAATGCAAATTTTTGAACAGCCAAATACTTGTGTAGAGGTAATATTATTTGGTTTTGCATGTGGTTTTCTTCTATTTTACGGGTGGTGACCTAACTCCTTCGTACACTCTTCAGTTCTCAATACTTCTTTTCTCCCTTCATTCCATCCGACGTGTCTATCCTAATGCTTCCCCCTCCTTGCTTGCCCAACCTGCTCCCCTCTGTTTCAGTCTTCAACATTCTATTCCCAATCCAAGCCCTCCGAATCTATCTTTCCACATCTAGATTAAAGGATAGAAAACAGGGAAGTTGGTTTGGGAAATAGAACGTTGATGGACAAAAAAGGAGAATCAGCAGGCTATGGAGAACATTGTGAGTAAGGAGAGGGAACTGGGTAATCTGGAGGGGAAATTGGAACATATCAAAAGAGGGATTTCCAAAGCCACAAAAGAGACTATGGGAATAGTAAACTTGAAAAGGACAAGGAAACCATGGGCTACGCATGATTAGAAAGATGTACGAGGGAAGAACATGGAGGAATATAAACATAGTAAGAGTTCGGTAGAAGGAAGTAAAAAGTGTTGGACAATAAACTGAGGCGGGTATCAAATAGAGCAAAAGAAGCGTGTTGTAAGACGCAATGCGAGGAAGTTGATGTACAGTGGAAGGAGTTAAATTGGCTCGTTATACAGGAAGGTGAAGGTATTTTAAGGAAATAAAAAGGGAAACTTGTTGCAAACAACCAAAGATAAGTCAGGATAAAACATCAGGTAACGAGGAATCATTCAAGAGACTTGTAAAAGGAAAGGAATGTAGAATAGGGGAAGGACGTTCGGTAGGCCACCCCAATCTCCCCATCTGTGTGGTGGCTACTACCGCCATGGGTTGCCCTCTTTCTCGGTGTCTCTTATCTCTCCTATCCCCGTAACCTCATCTTCTTTCCCTTTCCTTTTATGCCGCCGTTGCTTCCTCTCAGTTGCCTATATATATATTTCGACCCTAACGTCCCTTCCCGCCATGTTATGGTGTATCGCGTCGGGCCACCGAAGTAAACTTGTGGAAGCGTTTTATTCCTGCATGAATGTTTTATCTGGTTCTTTTTCATATCTCCCTCGCCAGTTGAGGAGTAACCGTTATGGCTTATCCCCGAAGAGGTACGTATTATCGTTGTACAAGCATGTATTATTCAAGTAAACAATTCGAAAGACTCTTGTTTTAAAAAAATGGCAAAAGAATTTAGGATGTTTTCTCAATAACCTAGTCGCAAATGTTCAAATGAATATAGAATTAAAATTATCGACATGGATTCGTAATGATGCGCATCCACGCTAATCACTACCACCGGAGGTGTTTCGTTTATCCGTCGACAGGGAATTCGTCTGTGGGACTTGCAACCAAAGACTTCGGTCATATGTTCACCGAATAAAAGCCTCCATTCTTTGCTCTTAAATTTTGACTTCATTATTTTAATTCATAAAGTAGTATGGTGAATAAATTTCTATGAAATTAGATGTACATATGAACAATGTCATGGAATAAAAGATTCAATTTTGAATAATATTTTTATTTTTAAATTACGAAATCTCTTTCGATATTAGCACTCAATTTAGTTCCTGGCGTTTCCCCTGCAAAAACTTTTGTAGCATGCTTATTACAACTTTTCGTCTATTTTTTCCATTCTGTGAATTCCTTGAATTCAGTTTTCATCTTGTTATCGGTGTTGGTTGGGCGTGATTCGTATTTTTATCATCAATCCCTAAATTTTCCTAAGGCCCCATTACTCGCGGCCCAATTTTAGCAGTATAAGTCGGTTCAACAATATCTATGCTGATTTTGCTTTGTAGATGGAATGCTTGAAAATTATGTGTAAAATTAACGGAAGTTCTCGTGATGGTGAAGGGAAGAAAGGAGATTGAGTGGTGTAAATCGATGAAGATCTTAAAAGTGGATGCAGGGCACATTGAGCGATAGTGTAGTGTTGAAGACTGTGTTCTGGGGATGTTAAACAATTGGAGAATGTAATGGGTGAATGAGGCAGACGGAGAAATGGAGAACTGGAGTGGCGGAACAGAGATAGGGTAAAGTGCTCGCAGTTGGAGTTTAAGAACGACTACGGTTTGTTGTAGTGTATGGCTCAAGGTAGTTAGTGTCGTGTTAGTCGGTGATTGGAATTGTATGCTTACGAGGTCTGTCCAGTAAATACGTGAACTGAGTGTAATTAAAATTGGCAATTTTCCACAAAATAAAATTTAATTAATACGACCAGTTTCAATGTCTAGAAGATGATGTAGTTCTCACCCACCAGAAGATGATGTAGTTACATTGAAACCGGTCGTATTAATAAAATTTTAATTTGTGGAAAATTGCCAATTTTAATTAATCATGATATTCCACCATTTTTCCCACCATTTTCATGCCTGAAACGTCTCTTTTTACGCGAACCGAGGCCATAAAAACTTTATTTTGCAAATTTTAGTCTACTTCGTCATTATGTTCCCTTCAAAATACTCTCCATTCGTTGCTATGCACTTATTCCATCTTCTTCTTTTCCACCGTCTAAAGCACCCTTTTGGGAAGTCATCGGCACTTTAGGAAGTCCTCGGCTTTTTAGTTTTCTCGTCGTTTCTTGCTTTATTGTGTCCACATTTTCCAGATGATGTTCCCTCATCATATTTTTGCATTTTGGAAATAGGACAAAGTCTCTGGGGGCGAGTGTATCTGGCGAATAAGGAGAATGATTCGCGTATTCATTGGACAGACCTCGTATTTAATAGAAGGCTCATTCAAAAACCTATCTAGACCTGAATATTAAGTTTGAAAACAGTTATTTCCTGATATGAATTTTACGTGGGGTAATTCTGCCGGATGTAAAATTATTACTTCATTTGATGGACCGTGGGTATCCACAGCATCGTGGGAGAGATGCTAAAATTCACGTGAGCATTGGTTTGCTGCTTCCCCCCTTGTTTGCCTTGGGACTGAAAGGCTTTCACAATTGTCGTTCAAGAATTCATATCCAGGTGTGCCCCACCGTTCTTAGGAGTCATTTCCAGCGAGTTCCCCCTCGATCTCCAGAGTGTCCGTTGTCCCTCGTGGACACTGGAAGGAAGGTCAAATAAAGTGCTCGACGGGACGGTCAGCCAGAAGTGGGAGAGGGTCTTATAGTCCTGCCTCCTTATCTCCCCGATCCCCCTTCCCGCCTCTTCCGTTACCTCTCAAGATTGAACCCCCCCTTTGCCATTTTCTCCTCTTCCCTAAACATCTTTTAATTCTCTTAACTCCACTTTAATTTCCTCTCCCTTTTTGATCTTCCCTCCCATCCACTCGACTGGAGGATGTCCTTCCCCCACCCAGCCTATCACCTCTCATGTCCTCTCGGCTCCGCCGGCGTGTCGCTTAAGGAAGCACTTGGGATGGCTTTGAGAGTGAGTTTGGATGGGCTCCCTCTTAAAGGCGAGCGAGGAGCGTCCGTGTTAAGGAGGGTCGCCTCACCCCGCCGCCCCCGACGCACCTCCCCGACGCCTCCCCCGACGGATACTTGGATTTGGCTCGTGGAGCTAGGTGGTTGGGCTGGGTGTGAGGGTCGATGTGAGCGGTGAAGTGCCGTGGGGATATCGATTTTTGCCCGAAGTCCTACGCTCAACGACTCTTCGCCGTGGGGGGTGGGCGATATGCATCGATACAAAGTTGTATCGACGGTTCGATGGAGAATGATATAATCGAAGTTTTCCCGACTGTTGACAATATCCATGAGTTGGTTTAGGTACTTGGTTGGATTCTTTTTGGCATACGTGTGTGAAGAATAATGGAAACAATAAAAATGACGGAAAGGAGAGCAAAATAATGTACGATAGTATTTGAGTCAAGGTAGAGTGGGGAGAGGGTTATAGGGATGAATCCGAAGAATGTTGGAAAAGTGGTATCAAGGTATATTGAGGGGCAGTGAAATGCTGAAGATAGTGATGCTAATAGGAGAGAGTGTAATGGAATGGAAGGAAGAGGTAGGGCTTGCTATTAGGAATATTGGAAGAAATGGGAAAAAGCTGGGACCATTAGAAGTTGTGCATTAGTTGATTTTGTAATATAGCGTGTTGCGGTGTTTTGCGTCGTGTTAGATAAACCTTTGAAGTTGGACGCAGTGCTTGGATTCATCACAAACCGACCTGCCCCGGGAGGCTCCCATTCATACATTGACTCTATTCCCCACTCCTGCAAATACTTTCGTAGCGATAAGAACTCTTCGGTCATTGCGGTTCGATCATAAATGGTGTGCGGGAGAGGATGGAAGCGGATTGATAGCATTCATATCGTCTTAGTGGAAGTTGCAAAGTTCTTACAATGCAAAAGATTTGGAAAGATGTCAGTGCGATAAAAGAAGGAGAGAATGGGAGGCGAACAAACGAACCCTTAGAGGGTCGGTCGAAACACCCTAGGGTAATTTGAGAGAAGATTACTGACTCGGGATACTATGAGAGGTGAAACATTTCATAATTAAAGTCAAGATAACTTTTCATTCAACTAAAATAAGTATCTTTCCCTATAAAATAGCTTCCTCTTCTAATGCCTCGTAGTCCACTGGGTTAGACCGTTGGCCTGTTCACCAGGGGTCTGCGTTTCGATTCCTGGGAATGCTCAGCTCCACCCTCGTGTTGATTAATTTCTTGTCAATAAAATAATACCCTGTCTCTGACGTTATATCCAATGCATTTTAGCGATAATGCATTTTGCATATGAACTTCATTGTAACTTATTTTTTGGAATGAAATATAGTAAAGCATTGGGATAAACCAACGAGTTATGAGTAGGTATCTTTAAAAGCCATTAAAATCCCTCCTAATTGGTAAATGTATCGGGAAATACCTGGATACTTGATTCTATGGGGTGTTCAATTCGATACAGCTGTGCACCAATAATATTAAATCGATGTAAAATAATTTTACCTGGTGAACTGCGATGCATATTTTCGCTCAAATTCTATTTTTGAAACGAATGCATCGACATATAAGCAGTATGTAGATGTAAGGATGCTTTCGGTTCAGTTGGTCGTGCGTACCCATCGGGGCAGAGACGCCCCCGCACCGCCCCTCGTCCCTCTCTGGGTTGCGAGGGCGCCCCCAGACCCCCGGTGTCGCCACCGCTGAGGCCTGTGGCCCGCCCACCACTCTGCCGGCGGCGCGTGTTGTGTGTGTCGGAAGGAAATGTGCGGTTAGTAGACGGAACTGGGCAAGTGGTCCAGTGGGCGAGTTTTCCTCCATCTCTGGAACATCGCCTTCGTTCAGAGTTGGTAGTTCATTTTTAAACTAGGATTGTATTCACCTTGGAAAATTAATTAAAATGTTGTTGGAGGAAACTGGCAATTAAAATTTTAAAATGCTTAAATTCTCCAAAATAAACTTAATTTACTTATCTCATACGCATACTTTCGTTTTGATGAATATAATCATGCGAAACATTATTTCTCAAATAAAGTACTTTGTGTAGATTTTTGAACTCTTGTAGCAATAACATATCTACATCTACATCTACATAAGTACCCTGCGAGCCACCAAAAAGGTGTGTGGCAGGGGGTGTAGCACCATGAGGGAAGGGTAAGGGTTGAGGGGGTTGGGAGTTAGGTGAGGAAAGGTGGGGGGAACCTGTAGGAAAAAAAAATATATATACATATATATATGTATATATACACACATACATATACATACATACATACACACATGTATACACATCCTCGCGAAGTCCCTAACCTGTACGTTAATACTTATTGTAATGAACTAAGTCCTGGGGAATTTCGACTACGAGCATTCTGTTCCCTTATCGTTCTTGGAAAAAATGACATTTTAAACCTGTCAGTCTTGCAGTCTATTTCTCTAGTCTTATATTCGTGATCCCTTCGACCGTAATACGTTGGGGTTCGTATTATATCCTTGATGTCATCGGAAAAGGGCCCATCTTTAAATGTTTTTAATAAGTGTAATCTATATTGGAAACGCCGCTGTGTAAGAGAATCCCAACCTAAACTGTCTAACAAAGTGGATACGCTGCTGAGTTGGTCATAACAATGTTTGACAAATCTAGCCCCCCTCCGCTGAACTCGATCTAATTCCGAAACCAAATTTATGTTGTGAGGATCCCATATACTGGCAGCATACTCTAGGTGGGGCCTGACCAAGGCAAGGAAACATCGTTCTTTCACCTTTTCGTCGCATTTACCTAGCACTCATTTCACAAATCCCAATTTTTTATTAGCACGACCGCATATTTCTCGTATGTGTTTTCCCCAGGACAGATCCTGAGTAATTGTTACACCCAAGTATTTAAAGGAATCTACCCTCGCGATTTTGGTTTGTTTCACTTTGTAACTATAAGGGAGGGAATTACTCTTTTCCCAAAAATGTATTACTACGCATTTTTTAAAATTCAATTCCAATTGCCATGTATCGCACCAATTTTGAATTGCATCTAGGTCGTTGGCTAACACGACTCTGTCTTCGTGACTTCGGATGTCCCCATAAATTACTGCATCATCGGCGAAAAGACGGAGCTTGCTATTAACTACGGTACTGAGGTCATTTATGTAAATAAGGAAAAGGAGGGGGCCTATGACACTT
>CM073777.1:94973355-95015602 GCA_037158775.1 Hetaerina titia
TATGGACTAGGGAGTGGACTGACGACAACCTAACAATAAATAAAACCAACATAAAATGTTCATTGCGTTTCTCGTTTCATGCCTTCTCGCGGTGATATAACTGATTTTATTGACTTGATCTTAACAGGATTGCAGTCAAATTCAACAAGCTTCGAAAAGGAAATAATTTCGATTCTTTTGATCACCATTTTCTGTGCTACCTATCGCGTAACACTCCAGAATCGAACTTAATTGTTTACTCTACTTGTCGCTGTGAGAATCCAGGCACAAAGGCTACTCAATTCAGAATCTCGTGAACGTAAAAGATATTTTCAACGTCGGGGTTTGGAATTTATTATTTCCACCAGATTACTTGGAGCTGTTTCGTGTAAGTCAATTGTGGAATTTTACGTCTGAATGAGCCCAGTGTGAGTTTTCCAAATCTTTTTCCGTTGTAGTGGTTTCTTTTATTGTAGCAATATCCATGAAATAGTAATACTTTTCCGTGATCACATGCAAATTTGGAAATGCATATAAACCACACATGGCAATCACAATTACAACTCACTTGTAATGGGTGCTCATTTATTACTTTTCCTAGCTTTCTCCTTTATCTGCGAAGTCTGCCCAAAAGGTTTTTGCACAAGTCGATCGTAAATATTTATTGCCAGAATCGACACATTCACTCATAGGTCTTCGAAGTCCTCACTCACATGGTCGAAAAGCTTTTGGCAGATCCGCGTGCGAGTTTCATTTTGTTCGTCCGAGACCACTCTCGGCACAAACTTCTCACGCACCTTTCTCGTATCCATTTTTTCGGTCACAAGTCGATGCAAATCACTTTTAGAGATACCGAATTCATCAGAAACCATGCGAACACATAATTTGGGATCCCTGTCCAACAAAACCTTCACTCTTGCAAGGTTTTCGTGACTTTTTGAGGTCGAAGGGCGTCCTGAACGTTCGGAGTCTTCAACATCTAATTTATCCCCCAGTATTTTTCCAACAGCTTCAATAGACTTGATAAAATACATAAACTAAATGTACCAAAGGTAACCATTAACTCGTTATCCCTCATCACAGAGCAACTACATACCACCAGTCATTTGCAGTCACAGTGGCGTGTCGTCAGTGGAATGAGTTATCGTTATGAGCTCCATTATTACGGATCCACCATCTCTTCCATCATTCAAGCGCACACTTCATAAATCACTTATTTCACAGCAAACCAACCAGTGAAAATACAGCTGTGAAAACAGCCTTCGAGATCCTTCTTTATCATTCGCAGGAGCATCATATTTTGTATTGGCATTTGTAAATCTAACCAGGAATTTTTTTACAGGTATTGGTTGCGTATTTTGGAATGTGTATGTATTATGTGTGTATGGATATATATTGTGTTATAGTTATTAATTAAACTAAGCCACTAATATACCGTGTTGCTGTATGTTGGCCCTGAGATATTGTATGTACTAATTTTATTGCAATTTAGACATAATTTGTGAAATTTATCACCAAGTTTAATCTTGTAAATGTGTAACGAGGGATTAGGTGGTAGAAGAGACTCCAAAGTGTCAAACTCGTCCCAAAATGAAGACGAATATCTTTCTATCTATCTACCTTCCCTCCCAAAACAACTTGTGCCACTCAAAAACACCCGATCTACCCATGGCGTTATCACCATAAACTACCTTGAGATTGTCATGTTTTCCCAATTTTGCCTGTCCGTCCATCAATCCTGGAAAAAATAAGTTTTCCTATTGAAATGAAAGCATTGAATTTGTAATTCCACTCACTTTATTTAAAAACACGACCCAGGTATCGACGTTAAACGTCATCATCAGGGCAGATGGTGACGTTAAATGCCTAATCTTGATTGTTTTAAAATAAAGTGTGTGGAATTTCAAAGTCGATAATTTTATTTCAATGTGTTATGTAAATTCCAAAACGTTACGCCGGAAACAACAAATTTTATTGATTACCACTAATTTTGGGAATGGCCTAGTACATTTGCGTATTCCTCTATTTGATTGCATAGAGTTACTGTTTGGTCAGCGATTTATGGCAATTGGGAAAAACATTAAATACAAGTACTTAAAAAAATTATGAACACTAAAGTGCTACTATCTTTAAACGAGGAAATGAGTCATCTCAATTTTGATCGATTCCTAAATAATCAACACGATATCTGATTTCTCATTTATAATAAAAATAAGGAAGATTTTTCTCCAGGGCTCTTGAGCCGTGGTCAAATCCTGCGAATGGTGGCGTGTGGATTTTCTAATTCAAGTCCTTATCGAATAATGGCGTCAATCTAACGTATAATCTTTAGAGGGGGAGATTTTCTCATCTCAAACATTTCTGTAATCTTCGGGAAGTTTTCTCCTCTTTCACTTCAAATTTTGACGAATTGGCCTCTTTTCCCATTTATATTTCTTAATTGACCGATCAATTATCCCTTTCGTGAAATACAAGTTTTCGTTATACCCTGAGTTTCATTTATTTTATTCATAATGAAGGGCTTTCCATTCGCCCGATGACTCTTTACAGTGGCCGTACACATGATTGCATTCCGATTGTCTTATTTGTTGTTTTAAAAGTCGGCTTAAAAAATGTACGTGTCCTGTTCTGGCGTGTGGTTTTGACATTTGAAAATATCTCTTTTTTAAAATTTTGTAAATGGAATTCAAAATGTGATTTTAGTTCATTGTGTCTGTATTGTTTTGAGAACCGATTTTTTAGGTGTGTTCAATTGATCTCGTGAGGGAAACTCGGCCCAAAAACTGAGTGTTTTATGTGGCGAAAATCCTCCCTGAATTGTAATTCTTCATTTGTTGAGAGTCGTGAAATAGGCTATCGTGTCAGTAAAGAATAATCACTCATTAAAAATTTGAAAGAGTAATGTCGAGCAGGGAAATTCCTATTTTTCTGACGAGTTACCCTAGGAAACTTAGAGTGTCGGTCTGAAAAACATTTCGAGGTCGACGGGTTTCGTTATTTTGAGGAAGTCGTCACCCTGAAAACCTTATGTTCGTGTTCAAGAAATTTATTTCTTTAAAATGGCGAGAGGGTTCCACCGTTCACTTGGTGTCCCCTATAGCACACAAATTGTTTGTGGTGTGTTAAAAAAGTGTTCCGGCGTCGTAGCTATGCACGAGTAACTTTATTTGCGAGTAAAAATATATCTATTTCAATCTCACATTACACTCGCATGTGAGTGAGCAATGCCTTTCCATTTGTCCATGGTTATGAGATAATAATCCTGGTATTGGCGAAACGGTAGGATCCACTCTTTATTCGAACAAATTTGACCTCTTTCATTCGTCTCTCGATGCGGAGAAATGCCTAATATTTGCCCGCAGACGTCTGCATAGGGGAACTGATCACCGTTCGGTGCGGGCTGAAGCTCTCTCACTCTTTCTCCTCCTCTCTCTCCCTCGCTTCTTCCGCGAACGTCCGCTCATCCTAATTTGCCAAAAACTCTCGCGAATGCTTTCAAAGTTCCCACCCGGGCGTTATTTTTAAACGTCCGGGAGAGCGATTTTGATTTCCAATTAAAATCTTCAGCCGTAATTGATTCTGGAAGCACCCCTTTCCTTTTTTAGTTTTAGAACTGCTGGAGATATGGACAGGGAGGTAAATGCGGATCCGACAGGGCTTCCCGCGAGTCTGCATTCACTGCTCGGCGAGCCGAAAGCTCCGGAAGTTCATGCCTTCGCTTTCGAATCGGGGCTGGGGCGACCACCCCTTTTTTTCCAAACGTATCGCTGACGCTGAACCCTACTGCCCTGGATCATCTCTCTCTCTTTTTCCCCTCTCTTCTCATCCCCCCTTTCCCCTCAACCACCCTCTCCCATACTCTTACATTAATATTGCGTTTCACTATTGGATTGTTGATCACATGAATCCATTCCAAGCGTAGTGTTTGGAATATATCCCCGAATTGGATTACCCGTAATGGAAAATCTATTAACAGTCCACTGGAAGTACTGATGCTTCTCCGGGCGGCCATAGAATTTAGTCCATGGAACTGCGGCCAAGTTTATTAATATTTGTGGTCTCCTTTCGGACACTGGTTAATTTTTTTAATGGCTGGCCCGCTATCACAGTCCTCAGTAATGTACAGTATTCCTGTCTTCACACATTTCTTTCCTTCCATGCTTTCATTCTTCTTTATATATGTATATATTATATATATATATATATATATTCTGATGATGATGATTCTGATGACGACGACCGTGCCGTCGAAACGTAAATATCTACTGTAAGTGTCCTTCTTTTATGTTTCTGTGTGTGTAATATTTATTATCTTAGTGTTTGTGTGTTTATATATATATATACACGGCGGGTCGCGGTGGTCTAGCGGGTAGAGCGTTGGACTGCTGACCGGAGTGTCCCGGGTTCGATTCCCGGCAAGGCACTTTGGGCACCTGCAGCTCCACCCAAGCTAGTTGATTTTTCGGGTACCAGATCTTCCTGGGAAACCATAACCGGCACAGGGAAAGGAACTGGCCCCCCTACCCTGATGTGTGAAATATTCACACGCCGTCGGGCTTGGTACACGGGTGACTATCACCTACTAAACCGACTTTCGGGTTGATTACTGTGTTTATGGTTTTCTTTTTATATATACACGATCGTATACACACACACAGGCACACTCTCGCGAATCCGCACACATATTAGCTTCCAATCTTTTAAAATTCCCACTCTTAACTGTCATATTTCATTGCCTTCCCAGCATGCTCTGCACCTTCCCCCTCCTCCTAGACTTCACAGTTTCTCTCCGAGAACTTTCAGTCTGACCTGAAGAAGGCCGAAATCTTAAATAATCTACAATGTGAGTGTCCTTAAACGTGTTATCTATTTTATTTTGTGTTCTATTGTGCCGTCCAAGTGTTATTCGTATTGCTATCGTGAGTGATTCTACATCATCTATGTACATATATAATATATGCATATTATTTATATATTCGCATATATAAATAAATATATTTTATATATAATATATGTATATATTTATTTTTTCTACACACACACATATATATATATATATATATATATATATATATATATATATATATATATTACCGCCTTCAAAATCTCAATGCCCTTCATCCATTTTTCCTGTCTCCTTATGATTTCTCTCAACAAACCCCTCTCCTCACCCACCATATCTAGTACTTCCTCATTTGTTTGCCTTTCGGTCCATTTCACCTTCTCCATTACATTTGCATAAATATATATATATATATATATATATATATATATATATATATATATATATATATATATATATATATATATGCAAATGTAATGGAGAAGGTGAAATGGACCGAAAGGCAAACAAATGAGGAAGTACTAGATATGGTGGGTGAGGAGAGGGGTTTGTTGAGAGAAATCATAAGGAGACAGGAAAAATGGATGAAGGGCATTGAGATTTTGAAGGCGGTAATAGAGGGGAGAATGTTAGGCAAACGAGGAAAGGGCAAGAACAGGATAGGGATGATGGCCGGGATGAAGGGAGGAAGGAAAATCACAGAGATGAAGAGGGACCTCACGTAGATTAGGTTACTCGGTTGTGTTTTGTTTGTAGTCGCAAAATATTAATCTCGTGATTGTGTCCATCCAAAAACCTACCTTAACCAGTAGATTACCATACTATATATATATATATATATATAATACCTATTTCTGTTTGAATGAATATTTGCGCGCCGTATGGCGGGATTTTCAAGTTTGAATATATATATATATATATATATATATATATATATATATATATATATATATATATATATATATATATATATATATATATATATATATTCATTCAAACATAGAAATAGGTATAAGGAAAGGGGATAGGAAAACACATAAAAGGCGAACACATGACATGTGGGGAAGGAAGTTGTTGGGGGCGGAGGGGAATGAAATTATATGCATAAAGGGGGCAATTAATGTCTAATATTAATACCAGACCTGGCTACCATCTATAACCTCCCCCCGCCGACCTCTCGCGGGGTTTTCCCCGAGAAGTACCCGCATTCTAGAGTCTCTATGCCCGCCGCCCCCATGCCGCCAGACGATGAGACGGACTCCGTTAGCCACGTGGTTAATCTTTCGTCCAAACCCCTTAACCCAAATCAAACTTCTCTTTTAAACAAGGGCCTCTCTTTCACCCCCACCCCCAGAGTAAACCAAGTAAGAATTCTCGCTGACGTACTGCGTTTTTGCCGGAATCTCCGGTGGAAGGCTTTTTGGGAGTCGCAACCGGCACCCCAGCAAATCTCCAGACCCCTTCACAACGCCTTACAGAAATTCAAGCCGGCTTCAGCCCAAGAACCCAGTCCCCTCCCCTCAAATCATCCAATTGAAATTTTTATAAACCTTCTCTTGTCCTGAATCGCCAACCCGTCTTTCCTCAAGTCCCTTAATCCTCGATCTAACCTGTCCCCTACCGAATCCTCAGAGCTAAATAACTTAATGAAAAATCCTAACATCATCATTACTTTCGCAGATAAAGGGTCAACGGTTGTGGTCTTAAACAGATCAGACTACATTAGGGAAGCTGAAACACAACTCTCTGACACCTCTTCCTACCAGCAAATCCCCGAAGATCCAAATCCCGCACTTCAGGAGGACCTAATTGAATTTCTTGGTGCCAATGGGCCGAATGAGGTTCTATCTCCTTCAGACTTAGCCCTCCTCTCCCCTCCCCACCCACGCACTCCTCATTTCTATATCCTTCCGAAGATTCACAAGCCGGGTAATCCTGGTCGACCGATTTTATCCTCCCGTCACTCCCCAACAGAAAGAATCTCGGCATTTGTAGACCACTATCTCCAGCCGATTGTCCAGGCCCTACCATCATTCACTAAAGATTCCTACCATTTCCTGGATAGATTAAATTCTATCTCCCTCCCTCCAGATGCCGAGATCATTATGGCCACTATAGATGCCACGTCCCTGTACACATCCATTCCCCACTCAGAAGGTCTCTCCGCCCTCCAACACTACCTCTCCCAACGCCCTGAGCCACACATCCTCAGGACAGATTTTCTCCTCAGCCTTTCCGAGTTCATTCTTACCCGCAATTCCTTCTCCTTCAATGATAATGTCTACCTACAAATCAAGGGTTGTGCCATGGGTAGCAGGTTCAGCCCGTCCTATGCAAACCTCTTTCTTGGTCTCGCGGAGAATAAATTCCTGTCACAACAACCCCTGAAACCGCTATTGTGGCTCAGATATATTGACGATATTTTCCTTCTCTGGCCACATGGTCCTGATTCCCTAAAAACTTTCATTTCCAACCTTAATGCTTCGTCCTCTATCTCCTTCACGTCTACAGTTTCCTCCTCCAAAATCACCTTCCTAGATATAAACATATCATTTATAGACCATAAATTTCACACATCCGTACATATAAAACCCACAAATAAACAACAGTACTTACATTTTAGCAGCTGTCACCCATACCACACCAAACGTTCCATTCCTTATTCCCTTTCCATAAGGGGTCACAGAATTTGCAATGACCCTGACTCCCTAGACAATTTCCTCATAAATTTACACCATTCCCTCCTCAAACGAGTTTATCCTGAATCCCTCCTTAATAAGAGGATCCGTAGACATACTTACACTCCCAGACCTTCCACCACCGCGAAAAACCACCCTCTTTCAACTTGTACCACGTTTCTCCCTGGCCTAGAATCTCTGCGTTCTATCCTAAAGGACCTCTATCCTATCCTCAAAAACAACAATTCCACCACCAACCTTTTCCCCAAATGCCCCTCTGTCACTTTCAAACGCCCCGCCAATCTATCAGATCTTCTAAAATCTACCAATCCACTTCTTAAATCCTCGCCCCGTTCCAAAATCACTCCCAGACCCTGCAATAAACCTAGATGCAAAACATGTCCTATTTTCCTAACCAGAATCCCATCCCTTGGCCGGCCCCGGTGGCGGCGGGGTAACGTCCTCGTCTACCAACTGAGAGGTCACGGGTTCGATTCCCGTCTGGGTGGATTTTTCTCCATCCAGGGCTTGGCTGTATGTAATTGTCTTCAATGTAATGTATGTAATGTAAGGGTTAGGTGGGAGAAGGGACTATTTAGTCTCAACCTCGCCCAATTAAGTCGATAATAAATAAATAAATCCCTCTCCCACCCGCTCTTTAACTCTCTCCCACCAATTCCCTACTCCTCGTGTACCTCCAGCAATGTTGTCTACCTACTCAAGTGCCAACTTTGCCCTGCCTTTTACATTGGACAGTGTACCACACCCCTCAATATTAGAATCAATAATCATCGAGCCTCATGCAACAATTCCTCCCTTATTGGTATGCTCCCAATCCCCAAACATGCCTCCGAACACAACACTGCCTTCGACCAATGTTTTAAAGTATCCGTCTTAGCATCCCTCCCACACTCAAACCCTCCACTGAAACTCAAAACATTAGAGCTAGCTTTCATCTGGCTCTTGGATTCCTGGAATCGCCCAGGTATTAATATTAGACATTAATTGCCCCCTTTATATTTTATTATATGCTTATAATTTCATCCCCCTCCGCCCCCAACAACTTCCATATCATCCCCACCTTTTTTAAAATTCCCGCGCCATACGCTACCCCTCCAAACTCCTCACCTCGAATGCCTTCCCCCCCTTTTTTCCCCCTTTTCCTTTCTTTTCCCGTCTTTTCCCCTCTTTTCCCCCATTTCCCCTTCTCCTTCCTACCACTGCTTTCGGGCCCTCCTCTGCCTCAGTTCTGTTCCTAATTCCTCTTGAGAAAGGTGGTTGGACCACCGAAAATTCGAGAATCAGTGAGCTTTCCCTCTTTTGTGTGTTTTGGTTTCTGTGTTTGTTATGACTATCAGTGAATTTATATATATATATATATATATATATATATATATATATATAACTTTTGGACGGCACAATAGAACACAGAATAAAACAGATAACACGTAAAAGGACACTCACACTGTAGATGATTTAAGCTTTCGGCCTACTCCGAGGCCTTCTTCAGGTCAGTCTGACTTAAAATTCTAAAACCTTCAACCCAATACACTCCTCTCCCCAAACCTAACCGCCCAAAATGCCCTAACCTTATCACCACTTTCTTCCCCGGAACCCACAAAATTAAACAGATAATCCGTGAACTCTTCCCAATTATTAGCAGTAGTCAATCCACATCACCTTTATTCCCACATTGTCCCTCCGTTTCATTTAAACGCCCGTCAAACCTGCGTGATATCTTTCAGTCTATAAAACCACCGACGAGCACCCCTGTCTCCTCCCCCCCCTGTCCGCACCATGCAACCGCCCACGCTGTAAATGCTGCCATCTCCTAAGACCATCCCTGTCCCTTATTACCAACTCCCAACCCATACCCACCTGCACCTCTAAAAACATTATATATCGCCTCTCCTGTAACTTCTGCCCTGCCTTTTACGTGGGTGAATGCACGACAATCCTTTCCCTCCGAATGAATAACCACCGCTATTCTACAAAATCTCCCACCTTCCTTAATTATCCCATCACTACTCACACTGCTTCCCACAACCAGTCTTTTGATGACTGCTTCTCCGTTTCAGTGATTGAAACCCTTCCCAATTCCGCTAGTAATATAGAGGTGAGAACCCGCGAGATGGCACATATCTGGGTGCTCCAGTCCTTTAAACCCCCCGGGCTGAACCAAGCCCACTGATTTTCTCCAATGCTGCCTACATTTCCCCTCCCCCACGTTTTCCGCTTTCTATTGGCCCCTTACCTCTCCTCCTCCTTTTATATATGTAAAAAATATGTGTATACATATATATATATATATATGTGTGTGTGTGTGTATATGCATTTATATGTATATATGCATATATACACACACATATATATATGTGTATATATATATATATATATATATATATATATATATATATATATATAAATATATATATACATATTATATATATCGGCCTACTCCGAGGCCTTCTTCAGGTCAGACTGACTCAGTCTGACCTGAAGTCAGTCAGGCCTCGGAGTAGGCCGAAACCTCAAATCATCTACAGTGTGAGTGTCCTTTTACGTGTTATCTGTTTTATTCTGTGTTCTATTGTGCCGTCCAAAAGTTATATTGCTCTCGTGAGTACTTCCGCATCATCGATATATATATGTATATGTATATATATATATATATCATTTTATTATTAGGTAATCTACCGGTTAGGGTAGGTTTTTGGATGGACACAACTATCAAATAAATATTTTGTAACTCCAAACAAAACCCAATCCAGCAACCTAAACTACATCAGGTCCCTCTTCATCTCTGTGTACTTCTTTCCACCCTTCATCCCATCCAACATCCCTACCCTTTTCCTACCCTTTCCTCGCTTTCCCAACATTCTCCCCTCTATTCCCTTCTTCAACATTCCACTACCGCTCAATACGCCTTTCATCCATTTTTCCTGCCTCCATAGGATTTCTCTCAACAAACCCCTCTCCTCACCCACCATCTCTAGTACTTCATTTGTTTTCCTTTCCGTGCATTTCACCTTCTCCATCTTTCTCCACACCCACATTTCAAAGCCTCCAATCTACGTCTATCCTCCTGCTTCAGTGACCACGTTTCCGCGCCGTACATAGCTACGCTCCATATCAGAGTTTTTACGAGTCTTGTCTTAACATCCCTACTCAACGTCCCCCTCATCAACTCCCTCCTCCTTGAGAAAGCCTCCTTGTCTAGCGCAATTCTTCTCCTTACGTCCCTACCATTTTGACCGTATTGGTCCAAAACACTTCCGAGATAAGTAAACTGCTCTACCTGCTCTATTTTTCCCCGGCTATTTTAATATTTAGCTTAGCCTTTTTCTTTCTGGAAAATCGCATAACCTTTGTTTTATTAATATTGATTCTCATCCCATATTTATCGCACTGAACCTCCAATTCACTCAGCAATGCTTGCAACCCCTTGGCTGACTGAGCAACTAATGCTTGGTCATCAGCAAACCTAACCGATTTTACGAATTCCCCTCCGACTTTCATTCCTACCTCCAGTTCTTCCCATGCCTCTTTAATCATTTCCTCTATATATACGTTGAACAGTACCGGTGACAATGGGCAACCCTGCCTTACACCTCTTCCTAACACTGCCCATCCGGACTCTCCGTTCCCCACTCGCACCTGAGCAGTCTGAGACATGTACAGGTTGCGGATCAGTCTCCTGTCCCTCCAATCCATTCCTATTTTCTGCAATTCACGCATTAATTTTTCCCAATTCACTCTATCAAACGCTTTTTCGAAATCTACAAAACAGGCAAAAACGTCCTGATTTTATTCTATATTCCTCTCGACTAGTGATCTCATTACTGCAATGGCATCACGCGTACCTCTTCCTTTCCTGAACCCAAACTGATCATCCCCTAAGTAATCATTTGGCTTACTCTCTATCCTTTTGTTGATGATCCTGAGAATAACTTTAGCTGCGTGGGATATCAAACTTATTGTTCTGTAATCCTCGCATGACGAAGCCTTTGCCTTTTTTGAAATAGGAACTAACACCGATCTCACAAAATCTTCCGGCCAGATTCATTCCTCATAGATACTAGGAATCAGTCCATATATGGCCTTCTTCCCACCTTTCCCTAACCATGTCAACATTTCTACAGGAATATTGTCCACCCCGACCGCCTTATTTGCTTTCATCTCCTTCAATGCCCTTTCTATTACATGGTCGAGTATGCCTGGAACTAAGCTATCTTCTTCTACGTCATGTTCCTTTTCTATGTTAAACCTTGTCGGCCTAAGTTCTTTACCATACAGTGTTTCTATATATTCCTTCCATCTCTCTTGGATTTTTCCTGGTTCAACTATTATCTTACCCCATTTATCTTTAACTGTTAGCACATATCTGGCCTTCTTACTTCCCGATAATAACTTAACCTTGCTGTATAGAGCACCAATTTCATCCTTCTTCTGTAAACTTTCCATATCCTCGCATTGCGTTTTCCACCATTCTTCTTTTGCTTTATTTGTGGCCCTTCTCAATTTGTTGTTTAACTCTTTGTACTTCATTTTGCCTAACTCTGTGTTTACATTCTTCGATCTTCTTCTCTCATCCATCTTTGCAATCATCTCATCCGTTACCCATGGTTTCCTTATCATTTTCCCGTTAACGGTTCCTCTAGTTTCTTTAGCGGCTTCCAATATCCCTTTCTTGATACATTTCCATTTTTCTTCGATAGTACTCAGTTCTTTACCGTCATCCATCATTTTCTCTACAGCCTGCTGATACTCCTTCCTCGTTAATCCATTTACTGCTTCTAAATTCCATTTCCTAACCCGCCGCCCTTGCCTTATCTTCTTGAAACGAACATTACATTTCATAACAACTAAATTGTGGTCAGAGTCCGCATCCGCTCCTGGGAAACTGTGCGAATTTATCACACTGTTCCTAAACCTGTGTCTAACCATAATATAATCTAACTGATACCTTTCTGAGTCACCTGGCATTTTCCATGTATACCTACGCCTTTTGTGATGTCTAAACCATGTGTTGGTGATGACTAACCCCTGTCTCCTGCAGAATTCAATTGCTTTCTCCCCGCGTTCATTCCTCGTGCCTAACCCATAGTCCCCCACCTCACCACCATCTCTTCCTTCGCCTACCGCCGCATTCCAATCCCCCATCACTATCAAATGTTTCCCTGCAGGACCACTCGCGATGATATCCTCTAACTCATCATACATCCTATCGACTTCTTCCTCCTTGTGGTTGCTCGGTGGCATGTATACCTGAACAATGACCAAGTTCGTCGGCTCTGCTTTAATCTCTACGAGTAAAATTCTATCTGTCGCTTGCTCTATGTTGACTACGCTTCTTCCTACCCCTTTATTTAAAATTACGGCAACCCCTCGTTGGCTCTCGTCCCCGCCGCTGTATATCACTCTATAATTGTCACTCCAGTAATCCCCACTATCCTTCCATCTCACCTCGCAGAGACTTAAACACCTATATTACCTCTTTCCATCTCTCGCTTAATATTTTCTAATTTGCCTCTCCTCAACATTGTCCTGACGTTCCAGGTTCCTATTCTAACTACTTTCGCCTTCTTCTGAGTCTTCTGTACTGCTGCAGTTATTTCTTCCCTGCAAGGGTTTCGTGGGATGACGACCGCCTCTCCCGCTGCCGGGCACGACACACGGCCTCTTGGGCCGAGTCCCGTAGTTGCCAGGATTCATATTATCTATAGTGCCCATCATTATATTCTTGGGAATCATAATTGAGGTGGTTTCCCGTTGCCTTCCTCAATAGTGTTTTTAACGTGACACCATCACTTAATGGCCGCCCCACTCGGGTCAGACGCCATTGCAGCCGCCTCACTGAGGAACAGACGCTGCGTGGACTACCTTTCGTCTGGCTCCTAACCTTCGACCTATCTGGCATGGGTGACCCTTCCAGGAGTAATTATTATTACTCCCGCCAGCACAGCTCTAGGGGTCATCGGAACACACAAGCCCTTCCACCACGACAAGGTTGTAGTCCATGGGAGGGATATATATATATATATATGTAAGGATTTTATCCAAAGCTGAAATGAAACGGAAGGACAATGTGGGAATAAAGGTGATTGTCCACAAGTGAAGAAAAAGAAATATATATATGTATACATATATATATATATATATAAATTTTTCTATTAGGGATACACCAACACATACACAAAGTAAAAGACGGTGATTAGAGAGAAACACAAGGATGAGAAAAGTCTAAGCAAAGAATGAGATTTGTGGGAAAAGCTAGGGTGAACGTGGAATTGCTCACCTAGTAAAAAGCCACGCGGGAAAACACTCACGAAGAGAAGAGGGCTGTGAAAAACCCGCGAAAACCCTATCATTAGGAAAATACTTATAAATTGTAACAATCATTTTTATATAGTATGCATGTTAATAAATTACTGAAGTTGAAATGATGAAACTAATTATTTTGACAAACATTACAAGTAATGAGAAACAGAGTATTATATAAAAATGATGATGAAGATTCTACTGCTTGAGATGACAAAAAAAGAGCAGAAACAGTGATCTGTGTGAAGGCTGAGTGAAATGAGGGAGGGTATACCGGTTAAGTTTTGTACCTGAGGAGAATGAACTTGTGAATTGCTCTCTTAAATGTTATTGTGGATGGAGATTTTTTATGTCATCTAGGAGAGAGTTCCACAGACGACATGCTGTAACATGAAAAGATTTGTGATAGATATCCGTGCGATGGTTTGGGACAAGAAGTTTATTGTTACCCCTAGTATTCCTGTTGTGGATTGAGCCGATGGGGAGGAAATTTTTGTATAAATATTTAGGTGTGTGGTTAGAGAATATCCTGTAGAAAATTGAAAGAATATGTAAATGTCCGCGGTCTTCGAGCTTAAACCAGGATATTCTTGTAAATGAGTCGGAGATATGATCGCATTTTTTAAGATCGCATATGAGCCGCACACAGGAATTATGGGTCCTCTGAAGTTTGGCTTTCAATTCTTCTGAAAGGTCTTGGTATACTACATCACAGTAATCAAAGTGGGGTATAAGAAGAGAGGATACCAGAAGCATCTTTAAGGAGGGGGGAGGAATGTGCTTTAACCTTTTCAGTGAATGCAGGGATGAGTTTATTTTTCTTGAGATAACAATTGCATGATCAGTCCAAGATAACGTTTCATTGATGGTTACGCCTAAATTATTTACTGTACTTAGGTATGGTATAATACATCCTTGCAATGTTAGAGGTTGACGTTTATCAATATTTGTATTAGAATGTAGTTTATGGTAACCGATCATGATGTACTGACTTTTGATTGGGTTTATTTTCATTAAATTTTTTATACCCCATAGTGACAATGCAGCAAGATCTTAATTAATTTCGTTGATAATTCTAGAAAGGTCATGAAGGCGGGAATGGTGATGTATTTGTAAATCATCGGCGTGAAGGTGATGTTTGCAATTTGAAATACATTTACTTATATCATTTATATTCAGAGAAACAAGCAAGGGTCCAATAATGGATACTTGTAGAACACCCCGGTGTATTTGAAGCCAGTTGGAGGTTGAATTTGGTGTGATGACTCTTTGAAATCGGTTACTTAGGGAAGAACGAATCCATTGTAAAGACGAGGAACCCACACCTTCTTAGTACACCTTTCGACCAAGTTAACCAGTTCTAGTTCAGCATGCACCTGTTCGACAGCAAGTGAGTTCTTGCAGCGGCCAACCATAGTTAGCGGAGCAGAAGAATTCTTTGCTCTGCCAGTCTTTCCCCCATCGCCCATGGGATGGAACCTGGCGCATCGGGGACCTCCATTGCCCGCGGCAGTGTAGTAAACGCGAAGCCATCCAGTAGTTTTCAGTCCGTGATTCATGCATGTAATCACGAAGTAATGTATCGCGTGAGTGAAATATATTTCCAGCGTTAAGTGATCGATCTAATCACGACGAAGTGCTCGTGGAAATCCGAGAACACTCGGAGAAGAACGTAGAACCGAACGTAACTCCCACAGTCGAGTAAAATTTTGCGCCAAAGCTGGCTGACTTACCAGTGAACTTGCGTAACGTACTTCGTGTGTGTCGGATGTTTAATGTAGCCTTACTTGTTAAAATGTAGTGCCTTTTGGCTAATGAATCACCTCGAGTCCTGGCTTCGATTGCTAGTGAATGCGTAATCCTTTGATTCCAGAAGCGTAATCCTTCTCGAAAGTATTTTCTTCGCCCTTTTCTTTGAATCTGCTCTTTCATAATACATATGATGTAGTGCGCCTTGGGGATGAAGGACATAAAGTGTATAGATACCGAATAGAATGTTTGAGGCGTCACTTTGTGGAAGCGATTCAAATGGAAAAAGAAAATACTTAGTTCTTCCACACACATTTAATTACACACGACCTAGGTTTCGACTTACTAAGTCATCAACAGGTGATCTTCATCATCCTGATGATGACTTTGTAAATTGAAACCTATGTCGTGTATAATAAAAAAGACGTGGAAGTACTAAGTATTTTCTTTCCCTGTATAGATATTGCATTTGCCAGAAAATGTTAAATCGTACCTTAGGTCAAATAGCATTCGTGACCGGCGTTTATATGATCCCTAAGGACATAGAAAGTCGTCTTTATTTTGAGGCGAGATTGAGACCAGAGAAAGAGGAAAGTTTAGTGGAGGAGACAAAAAAGCAGCTTTGATGGATGTTTCTTTGGCTCAACATTATTTTATGGGGAGCTTACATTTGTTTCCTCCTTCAAAAAATATACTTGCTTCTGTCTACTTGATTCTGTTAATTTTCTTCTCGGCCCACCAAATTGGTTCGAGCGGTTTCGTCAGGGTTCCATTTCCACGTTTAGATCCATTGTAAATACTTAAGCATTTACCGATCCTCCGCCCACACCGGGTATTAATTCTTGGAGATTCGTAACGGAGTGGCCCGTGTTATGGTTATTTATACCCATGTCCTCCTTTAAGCCCATCAAATTCGTGTGATGTGGATGTGTGCTCCCAGGATAATTATTTGGAAATGCTACCCGTAGTGTTGTATAATGTGAATAAAAATTGATTCCTATGATACAGATTGATTCCTGGTTAAAAGTGTCATTTTTTCAAGTGTTAATATGTTGTTTTAATTGTAACTAAAAACAGTGGACGCATTTATTATTATTTCTAGAAGCATGTAGGGAGGGACCGGTGGACCAAGAGATTGATAAAGGTGAAAAAGTTCGTTATGTTGCCATTAAATGGTTGGCTGGCACTTGGGATACAATATTTTTTCGTCGCCAAGCCAAGGCCTTGAATTTCTATGGAGTTTCCAATGCGCACAGCACAATGAACGTTTAAATCTTTCCCCCGTTGTCAACGCAATGCCTTAACCCTTTTGGCAATGACAATGCATCTATAATCATTACGCCTACCTGATTCGGGCATTCTGCCAACACATTTTGTAATGAGAAGCCTTGAGCATCCAGGGTGGCATCACGCGTCCTCGTTTCCACTGCCCAGTTCAATCTTACATTAACTTTCCACACGTCTCATAATAGCATCGAATAGTTTTCCGTTTAATAATTGTGTCACATCCCTTCTCTAAACCTGCAAATGGATACCATGCTTCCTTTCAGTCATCCAATTACTTGCTCAAGTGCAAACTGATGGCCACTGCATCCTTGGCCAGTTATAAAATCCCGTTTTATTCCCCTGATTTATTCGAATGTTACCTTCCGCGTTACTGCAATCGGAGGTATTTACGTTTGGCGAAAGGTAAGATAAAACCGATGATTTCACTCTTGTTTTCCACTTGAATATTTGGTAATGCTAGCCTTCCAACGCAAATAAATAGACCCTGCACATATCGTACATTGCTGCAAACGAGAATATTCCATGATAGTGCGCCAAATCTTATTCTTCAAAGTATGCGGATGTAAAATTGATACGTGAAGTTTTGGCACAGCTTGGCCCCAGATAACCTTTCATAACACACTCCTTGTATCTTCGTTCACTTTTTTCTTTGCTACTTTTTATAGCGTGCCTGTTTATAGATCCCTACAATTCCCAAATAAATATTTCCGCGACCATAATTATTCTTCTACTGCCTCCACTGCAACGACTACTTTCCTCAAGTTATACTTCGCTCCAATTATAATCAACAGATTCGGGCGAGATGTAGTTGAAGTTCGTCATTAGGAGAAAAACAAAATTTGTAGTTTTCCAGAGATTTTGTAGAATATCTGTGTAAAAGTGCAAATTTTGTTTTTCTCGTACTTCAGTGTATTCACCGATTATTGTCACAGTACGTATGTATCGAACGCATAATTCGTTCGATAATGGTTTGAATCGCTGCCATTAACAAAGAAAGCCTTATTTATTGGAAATGTCAGTTCCAAGAGTCTCTAAGTAGGCTAGTCTCGTGGTGACTTCATGATGGTGGGGATGGGAAAATCTGGAATTATAAATCATAGAAGCGGAAATACCCATGACCCCGCATTACTCAACGCCGCCCCGAGACTCTTGGAGGTGGTGCACCGCCTCGTTATGCTTCGTGATATACGCCGCCGAATATTTCTTCAGCTCCCATCTCCACGGGCACCTATCGGGGCAAAGAAATCCTATGCTATTCAATGAATCAAGGCATTTGTTCTAATCATCGAACGACTCTACCTTGCGCTACAAATAAGTGGTAAGAAAATGTATCATGTATCAAATCAAAATTTATAAGAAAATGTGTGTAATAAAATGTAAAATGTATGTATGTGTGTAAGCATTTAGTATATACACCCATACAGCTATTCATTTTCTTTTACCTTACCTGTAGCTTGTTGTAGAGTTCTATGATGATTATTACATTAAAATCCTTGTATGCGGAAGAGAGAAGCTGAATGCAGATTTCACAATTCGAGGTGTGAAACTAGGGCAAGTTGAATCCTTCATCTTCCTGGGCAGCAGCGCATAACATGGGATGGAAGAAGTTCGACCGACTTCAGCCGAAGAATAGCCAAAGCTAAGAAAGCATCCATGAATAAGAGGCAATTACTTCGTTCTAAGAACCTAAGACTGAAAACAAGGTAGCAATTCGTAAAGACCTTTGTGTGGAGCATGGCGCTCTACGGTTCCGAGACTTTTGGAAACTTTGAAAAAAAAACGAGAGCATTGGAAAAGTGGACTAGCGAAGAATAGGAGCCTTTAATATAATACAGGGTGCTGGAGGGGAATGCTGAAGATTAAATTGACAGACAAAAGTAAGGAATGAGGAAGTATATGGAAGAGCAGAAGAGGATAGAACCATATAGAGAACTCTACGGCAAAGAAGAAATAGATGGATTGGCCACACATTGAGGCGCAATGGATTGATTGGGATTATAATAGAAGGAAAAATAGAAGGGAAGATTCCACGAGGAAGACCAAGAGACATTTACGTACGCATGACATATCAAGAAGGACGTAAAACAGAAAAGGTATGAGGGATTGAGTGAATTGACATAAAATAGAGGCGAATGGAGGGTTGCAATAAACCAATCCTAGGATTGAAATACTGATGATGATACAAGTGTATGTTTTTATACATATATATACATGTATCCATGCGTATGTACATATGCTTGTATGATACAGTATATGCTTACTTGTGTACATATGTAGTGAGAGAGAGAGACGTCTTTGGTGTGAAAAACAAAAACAAGCGAATGCAGCCGTGTGTCACTCAAAACAATAGAATATCTCGGGAACTGTTGGTGTTAGCAGAATCACCTTCTTTCGAGTAATTGGGGCATTCCTACTTATCCTTCGGAAGAAGGTGCTTATGGCGGAACACCGAACGTTCCTAAGATATGCGTACATTTTAACTCAAATAGCATCCTCGAAATTTACGATACCATGGGAACTCCCTCGGGTTTATATAGGTCAGAAGGCTGGAGTCGGCCTTTATGGTAAGGGCGGAGTAGATATACGCCACGCGCAATTCCCCGTCTCTTTTTTTTTAAATGCCCCCTCGCCCCCGACTTCATTCCTTCGCCGAACGGCCGGAGAGGGGGATGACGGGGGCACCCGCGCGCTGACCTCTCGAATAACATCACCTCCTCCTCGCCCCCGCACAACGCGGCACGCACAACCGTCCCCACGGCCATTTATATCCACTCGTGCGTTTTAATTACACGGGAGGAGGGGGCAGAGGGGGGGGGGAGAGGGTTGCCGCGGGTGGGAAATGAATGTTTGGGGGAATGGGCGGGAGGATGGGGGGGTCCCCGCTGATAACTAAACCGTCTGAAAAGGGGTGGCGAACTTGATCCTAGTTAGTCATGAAAGATGGCAAGCGGGGGGGTGGTCGCGGGTGGGGTGGGGGGCTTATGCGGAGGGGGCTGGAACAATGGGAGCGGGAGGGACTGGGGGCGGAGTCCTCTCTCTCTCCATGTTGGCAGGAGAGTGGCGTCGTCCGCCATTTTAAGGAACCCTCTCTCCTCCTTTGACGCGCGCCACATCTCAAAGGCGAACAGCCTCGAGCTGCGACAGTATTCCGCCAAGTACCGTCAATCAGCTGTAGGCATGCGATTAAAAGAACCCGGATGTAACGCAAAACTTTTTGGCACGGATATTGTTGTGTTTTATATTGTGCGTAAATTCAGATTGTTCCGTGCCCTTGACATAATACATAAGTGCAAAAAAAACTCCAACGGACTTTAAAAAAATCATATTAGCACGGCTATTGGTATTTTCACTCAACTATTAAACATTGATTTGATTATTCATTGCCAAATATCATGTACGCACATTGTAATGGCTGCTAAAAATAATCGACCCTGTATTCGTCATTTTTTAATTATTTTTTTCCATCTAATCCGAAAACGTTAGGGTTTTTGGCCCTTTATATTGGATTATAAACATTGAAATGGCAGCAGGGAAAGTCGAAAACACCAAAACCTTAGATGGGGTTTTCTTCCTGGAGAAAGGAAAACAAGCGAGGACGTGGTCGGCAGGGTGAGGGAGGAGATGGGAGGAATCCAAAGGAGACAAGAAAAGAGGATGCCGATTTTCACTTGGAGATGGGATGTCGAAGACTGCGATAGAGGGGAGAATGCTGAGCAAGCGAGGAAGGAGAAGAAATAGGATAGGGATTTTGAATGGAATGAAGGGAGAAGTATTCAGAATTGAATATTGTATTATTGTAGCTCCCGATTTTAGTTGGTATATTCGATCAGGTGAAATTGTATAGGCTGTGTCCATCCAAAACCTACCTTAAACTTTCTTGAGAGACAGAACGGAAAAGCTTGTATATCGTTGTGATAAATGCCTAATTTTGAATGGCGACTATGTAGAAAAATAGTTAAAAGGGTGTGCTGCTCAAATGTCTATAACATGACATTGTCATGTTACTAGTTTCAGACGTTATTTTAAAGCGTAAGTTACCTTATGGAGATCCCTCGTAATATGTGATATCATGCCAAACGACTTTTTTCGTAGGGATTGAGAGAGATAGCGGGAGGGGAGGTGCTTGGTAGAGGCCAGGGCTCTATCCAGAAATCTAGGATAGTGGGTGTGGGTGGGGGGGGGGAGGGAGGCTGTGGGAGGAGGGGAGGAGGTGTGTGGTGTCGGGGTCGATGGTTGAGGGGGAGGGTGAGGAGTAACCCTGGAAACAAGAAGGATGGGAGGAACCTCGCGGGGGCGCGCCGGGGGTAAGTATGAGTGATGCGGGACGGGAGGGAGGGAGGAGGGGGGGGCGAGTCCGCCAAAGTGATATGAGGGGTCGAGAAGAAGACAAAGCGGTGCGCCGGGCTGTATGAAGGACGGACGAATGGGAGAGGGAGAGGAATTATGGGAGTTGGCGGCGGAGGGGAAGATAAATAGCAGGATGGAGGCAAAAGAACGCAAGGGAAGAGGGTATAGACAGTCTTTTTTTCCTATTACGGCCTTGTCGGGATTATCCAGTCCTCGTCCGTTCTTTGGGCGGAGATATATTAAGTCGATCAATAATGGTGATGCGAGTGAGGCTATCGCCCGCTGTTATTAGTTTATAATCCCCGAGTCGTGGTGAGTGAAAAAGCCAACCGCGTGCAACCATTCCAGTGGATACACCTGCTTTGAGGTTTCCAATGGCAGTAGGGCCGGATGATAGAGTAGCTTGAAAATTAACAATTCGGTCTTTTGGACCCATTTTAAAAAAATAAGATGGGAGTTCAGTTTTGAGTAAGCAGAGAATTTCGATTCGCTCCACTTATTGTGAGAATCATTTGACGTTATAGTGTTAGTCGAATATAACGTGGTCTGTGCAATAAATGCGCGAACTGGTGCAATCTGGCGGCCATGGCGCGGATTATAGTCCAGCCCAGGAGCGGCGCTAGTTGCCTGAGATCCAATGAGCCGTCTGTGCTTGGCGGATCGTCGAGCTGTGCGTATGGTGCCAGTTATGTTAGTTTCTGTTGTCCTTGTTTTTACTCTTTGTCGAAAATCGAAATTGACGAAATCACGGAGCAGCGAATCAACATGAAGTTTTTCGCTGAAGTGCGGTAAAAGTAATCAAGAAATTGCTGAAATGTTGACAGATTTTACGGTTATGATGCTCTGAAGAAAACACCCGTTTTCGAGTGTTTTAAGCGTTTTAAAGATGGCCGACAAGACGCCACGGATGATGCAAGACCGGGACGACCTTCAACCACCTTTCTTAGAGTTAAAGCTAGCTTCAGAGACAGTTTTACTTGTGGTTTCCGCGCCGTATCACAAAACTAAAACAGATAGTAACGGTCCACGTGTACATATGCCCTTGGTGTGCGTTTATTCATCTTGTAGTGAGTATTGAAATTGCTGCTTGAGTTAGAACTAACCAATCGGACTTTAGAGGAGTATTTTTAGTTCATTTACTATTTATGAAATACGTCCTTCACACATACCCAGTTTTCGATGCTGAATGATACTTGGGTAGACATGGCAATGTAGTATTTAAAAGCACCCCTGGAAATATATAACGTCCGTTGCCTTATGTCGTTAAACTCATTAGCTCACTGCGACTCATTATTTCATATATTATGGAGACTGGAAGAAGGTTGTGGAGCGAAATCCGATGTAGTCACAAGCCATGCAGTATAGGTTGGTGAGATGTTGAGAGGTAGAATGTTGAACGCCGTGATAGGAGGGAGGATGTTTGATGAGCAGAGGGAAGAAGGAAGAAAACAGACTTTTTGGACTCGGTGAAGACAGATAGAAAGTCCGAAGAATTGGAGAAATGAATGATGGGAAGCGAAAGAGGTAAACATAGCGATACATAATGAAGGACTGTCAAAAAAATATTTTTAATTGTTTGACAGGCAATGATGTAGATTCAAGAGATTTATAGCGAGATGTAGTGAAAGTTCGTCATTATGCAAAAACCAATTTGCACTTTTCCACAAGTTTTAACGTGTGGAAAAGTGAAAATTTGTTTTTCCGTAATGATATTAATGGCTGTTCTTGCATGACTGAGGTATTGTTGCTCCTCCAAATTTGAAGACCACCTTCAATTGTCACGAAATATTTATGGAAAATAATGTATTTATTACTTTTAAATTATATATATATATATTTATTTATTTATTATGTATTTTAGTGTGTGTGTATGTATATATTCATGCTACACTATTTTATCTACCAATATTTTGATAAAGTTTCACGCTCTTCCGCCACGCTTCGCTGCCACTGAAGCAAAAAAAGTTCTTCGAGAATAACTATAACTATACGAAGGAGAGGTGTGCTAGTGAATTACTTGTGCGTGCGCTTCTAAATTGGAATCAGAACGTGCATTTTCATTTTTATGTGCATAAGGGTTATCAAAAGTTTTCTCCATGATAATGACTGTTCTTTAGAGAAATAAAACTTTACCCTGGCATGAAGAAGAAATCAAGTGAAAGGCAATAAAATATGGATTCAAGAGAACAAGGAAATGATATTCATAGGCAATAAAAGATAAGTGGGACAAAGGGAGAGAGATTTCCATTGGAAGAAGTTGGATAACAAGGAGTAGTTAGAGACCCTTTAATAGAAAGAAGAAGGCGGAGGAAACCTGGATATAAAAATGAGGATTTCGTGAACAAGATCTGAAAATCAAGTCAGTCACGTATAAAACTATGAATTCCTTGAAGAATGAACTTCCAGCCTCGTAATCTGGGAGAAAATATTTATGCATGTAATAGGAAATCGCTGAAATAATTGTAGCATAATAGAGAGGCCGGATAAAATATTCTGATTCAAAGTAGGGGCAAAAAGATTATAGATTGCTCAACTGCCTCTACTTGGTTTGGTGCTCTTCGTTGATATAGAGACTTGAATATCAATCATGGCGAATCAATAGATTTTCCAATATTTTATTTTTTCTCTGCGTGTTTAAAGCGCTTACTTCAACATACCGAAATTATTTCCCTTTAAGGTTAAGTAGAGTATCGTCCATAATTCTATTAGGCTGTAATATCATGAGATTGTGATAGTTTCGAAATGTGATATGAGCAGTGTGATAATTGTCTTTTACCAAGAGCTCTTCATCACTGACCGATGATAAGTGATAATTTGGTCGAGCCTCATATCTTTCTTTGAGTAAAGATCGTCTTTCGTGCAACGTGTCCTCTTCCATTTTAATGATTTCTTTTGTAGGAGTACCTTTGCTTAATTCTTTTGAATTCTCCGAGTATTTTCTATAGACCTTTGTCAGAAAGAGTGCCATTTGAGAATTAACGCTACTTCTCAAGCGTTGAAAGTTAAAAGTTTAAATTAAGCGCATTTAGCTATCTAATTTATCTCAGATTTATAGTTATTTTCTTTTCATTTTACATTTGAGGGACTGTTTTTGTTTCGTGATTCGGCGACGCCTTTATTTTGTGTGATTCACATTTTTCAAGGACAATGGCTGTGTAACTTCTGCCTTTGGTGTGTATTTGAACGTGTTTTATGTCAACTTACAATTATATACCTTTGAGGAAGACCTTAAAATCTAGGCCTCATTGTGTAACTCGGTGTCGTAATTTTTTTCGGAAGATCCGTTCATATGTCCTATCAATGTGCTAATTCTCGTGCTATCTTTTCCCACATGCCAGATCCTTGTTGTGATAATGTACTTTTGCATATGGCTCAGAGCGAATCGTTTTCATGTCTACGTCGCCGAATAATTAGGGCTAATTTTATTGAGTCAAAGACAACAGGTAGTAGCAGCTGACAGTCTAAATATGGATGTCGCAAACGGCCAATCCCTTCATCTGATCTTCATTTCTTGGCTTTTCCTTTTCGCTTAGCCATGGCTATGCTGGACATTTTTTCTTTATGAGTATGTTTCAATTAACGAAAGTACTTGTTCGGCTATTTTTCTTCGGTATACCAGAGCCATCTTAGATGATGATGAGGAGAGGGATGGAAAACGATGAAATTGACATAAGTTAAATACCAACCAAGAATGTTTCTTGAGGAGAGACGGTTGGTGCGGAAATCCAGAAGAGGGAAGAAAATGGAAGGCAGACCATTTTGATTGGTGATTGAATGTTGAAGACTGTGTTAGAGGGGAGGACGTTAGGTAAGCGA
Source organism: Hetaerina titia (assembly GCA_037158775.1). Taxonomy (NCBI): domain Eukaryota; kingdom Metazoa; phylum Arthropoda; class Insecta; order Odonata; family Calopterygidae; genus Hetaerina; species Hetaerina titia. Next base: position 94,998,376 of record CM073777.1, read on the forward strand.
AGTAGGGCGAGGAAAAGGATAGGCATGTTGACCGGTATGAAAGGAGGAAAGCATTATATTCCTTAAATGGTAGGCAACCATTGATAAAAGTATTTCCAGGTACCTGCGTAGCTTTCGTTCATGCATTCGTCTCAGCCGCCGGGTCTGCTCAACCTGTCTCCGTCCTTAGATTATAATGTTTCAGATTTTCCAACGGAACTTTTTTAATGTCCGATTTCTTCTTTTCACATCGCATGAAGTGGCAAGGATTGAGTAGGTTATAAAATCGTTCGTAGGTCTTTCAGTTAGAATTGTGGTTGAGTTGAGACTGTATCCATTCTTCTAAATCCAAAGATGATCCTCCGATGGTACAATAGACTTCCTTTTTTTAAATCTCTCTCCGTTTGATCCGAGAATTTGCTCCTTGGGATTTTACTCCGAATCTTCCATTCTTTATTCGCTTCTATTTTCTTCGAGGAAGAGTCCATCATGCCCCATTGTGTGATTGGTCCATACGGTTCTTCCTTCCTGCTCCCTGTGGCGTTTTCCTCCTGTGCTCTTTCTTCGCATTATATCTCCGTTTGATCATACAATCCGCTTCTAGTTCCGGGTTGTGAGGGATTCTTGTCTTCCACTATCTATTTTTCCAGTGGTCCATCCTCTCCTCGCGAAAACTAGCATTGATACTGCTCATATACTTATCGACGCATTCCTGCGTTTTAGTTGTATCTTCAGCATGGATTGTCCTCCCGAAAGCCCGTGTAAGGCATTCGCTGTCGCGGCGAGTCGGCTAATTGACCCGTTGCGTGCGAGTTTCAATACCAACTCCGAATTTATGCTACAGATGCCACTTCTTCCGTAAACTGATATTCATACGCACCTTAGACATTCGTCTTAAGTCAATTAAAACTCGTGTAGCTCGAGTCATGCCATTTGAGAGAGATATTAACTGACAAATAGAATGAATGAATGCGTGGAATCACGTTTGCATTTATGCATTCGTTAGTGTGGTATGAATGCATTAATTTACAATTAAATAGTGTATTTAGTTCTGGAGAATTTGGTTGGAATAAAATTGATCAAGTCACTGTTGACCTTACATTGTATTCATAATTCATCCGTCATTGATCTTTCAATCCTAAGATTGGTTGACTGAAGCCTACCCTCCATCCTACCCTCTCTGATGCTAATTGGCTTACTTCCTGATGATTTTGTGCAATGTAATTTCTTCTTTATTCGTCCCATCCCTTGGCCTTCCTCTTGCGACTTTTTCCCTCTATTTTTGCTTCTATTAAAGCATACCTTAACCGGTAGATTACCTTGTAATAATAAATAATATTTTTCACGTATCCATTGTGCCTCAGGATGTGTGGCCAAACATAATGGTTCCTCATAATCCATCCGCCTGGCTAAAAACAATTAAATATTCCTCCTAGACAATGTGAAATAAGCAATTCAAGTATAATTTTTTAGTATTCATATTTTGATGCATTTGGCATATATATTAATAATATGTAATCATTTCAAATGATTTATATATACCTACATTTATGCATTCTGGATCCATAATTTTACACTTTTACTTTTCTCTTTCTCGCGTTATTTCCCGCTTTCCTCCGATGCATCCAGGTGCCCACCTATTGCGTCAGCAGCAGTGGACTGTAAGCCAAGGTCGAACGGACGTGCCTATTCCCATGGCCGCCTTTTTCAATCTTCCCACACTCCATGGTGACCTCTCTGTGGTTTATGCCTTTCAGAGAAATGTCTTAAAAGTGTTTTCTTTTTGCACTGCCACCTGATACGTCTCGGAAGTAAATTTCATGCTAAAACATCACTAAGGAAACATTCAATTAGTGCCTACTGCGACAGTAAATCTTACTTGTTGAGTACTTAAGAACAGCAACTGTTACTAAATGTAAACACGTAAATATTACCCAATGTGGTATTTTCGGAGATCGGTTGAATGTAGAAAGTAGGAGGGACTTCAGAGGGGTGTTCTGCGGGAGTGTTTTCGTGTATTTGCGAACGCGGTGGCATCCACTCATTCGGTTTTGTTTCACCGTCATTGGGTGATCATTTACTCGGACCCTTAATCCTTGGACTCGTTAGGGGTAAGGGTTTTGTGAGATATCCAAATGTCCAACGAGAAAATTGTCTCCGGAAGACACAGAGGATTCCAATTCAATGTGCGTCTTTCTCTCGTGATAATTTCTGTAAAATGATGGAAAGGATGAATGCGTATTTGTGAAGCGTGTTTTGTGTGAAATGAAACCAATAGACCATCGTTTTCGTCATAAATTTTGAAATATGTTTTATGTTTAATTCACGGATAGTTCCAAGAATTCAAGTTGGGCTTGATTTTACGAATAGTATTGAAGGTCTTGTGTGCCTGCCATGGCTTAACTCTGGCATTTTGTGTTCATGAGATGGGAAAATATTAGTTTTTAAACGGGTGGATAAGGTAGTGGGAGTAGAAAAATGGGAATAAATTGATTGAAGTCGGTGGGAGGCAGGGAAGTAATATTTGGAGGGTGTGCGGAGATGTGAAAATGTTGTTTGAATGGAATAATTGAATTGTGTAGCTAAGGGTTCATAATTGCATTTTTAAATTTTAGTCTCCGAGAATGTAAAACACTTTTAAAGGATTGATAAGTACTTCTGCTTCGGCACTCTAAGTGAGACTATCCATAATATGGTGACATTTTCGTAAATTTGGCTTCAGACTAATGTTCGATATCTATAAGTAAGCTTGATTCATATTCCTACGGTTATTTAAAATACGGAATTACGGTTTTATTTCATGTACTCTCCGATCAAAACGGTGCCACTGTCATCCACGGAAATATGTTCTCGTCTCTGCATTTGCCAATTATTGGGTGAAGGTGTCGCTTTTATAATCTACCAGTCGAAGGTGCATTCAACAAACCCCAACCTATAATGCATATGTTTCTCTCTTCAGCTTTTCTCTTTCCCTCGTTCAGGCACACTCTTTCCAGGACTTCGGAACGGTTCACTTCTCTACCCTAGGGTATATTTTACCATAGGGTACAACATATGTATTAATGGAGAGCGTCATTGCGTGCTAGAAGGTCGCCAAATGCCATTCTATAAAACTCGAAGAAAATAAAAACCTTTTTTTATGTCGACCTGAGCCTTATGTATCGCAAATTCGTATTATCACACTCGTTTTTTTATGGAAATCGTAACTCTGAATACAAAAGGATTGATTTAATATTCAAATATATGGTGGATTAATTAGTGCATTGTACTTGTATACGTACTGTAATTGAAAGCGTATTAATTTGAGTCTGTTCGCTCGGAATATTTGCACCAGTTATTCTTATTTTGCTATTTTAAAAAATACATTTATATCCCTTCTGTTTTCAATCACTAAGTTTTACCGCCTAATTTGCTATTATGTTTCACAATAGGGAATCGTAAAATAGAATTCGTATTCATTTTTAACATTTGGATAGATGTATGCCTTAACTAACGTATTTTCTAGCGTGACGCAATTTTGTAAACACCATTTCTATTAAATGAATAGCTTTGCCCTGAACTAGAGGGAAGTGAATCAGTAGTTGAACTCCATTATATTACAGTTCTGTTTTTAGGTGCTGATTCAATGTTGGCATGTTTCATATCAATTTCAATCATAACGCCTTAAGTTTGTTGCGAAGTGAGTCTAGCACATGTGTAGTGCAAGGAAAGTTGTGATGATCCATTACTAATTAGGCTATCTAATGATTTTTAAGCCGGAGGGAATAGTCTAGTGCAGATAGAAGTTGGGTGAGACATTTAAGCCCGGTTTTCTAATGCCTCGTTAAATCCAATCTTAGCGTAATGTGGGAGCGTACTTCGTGGGGGTTAATGGCAAGTCAGAATTTTTAAACGACAAAGGCTGCGAGTGAATATGAACATTATAACCGTAGTTATGCTGTCTTTCACTTATTGCGCAGTTTAACGTTCGGTTATGCACCTAGATAGTCTGAGTCTGGGCTTTAATTGGAGCTTAAAGTTAACCTTAAGTCTAGCAAATGTAAAACCTGGCTTGAGAAAAACAAATGATACGCATTCGTTGCATTGTAGGCATTGGAATAATTATTAATGTTAGCATAGTTGGCGTAAATATTATGATTGTTGTTCTAATTCTTATTATTGCATAGTGTGTCAACGGTATAGTTGGTGGAATATTCCCAACCGATGCAATGAGTACGACTTGTCCAGATCTCTGCGCTTACACTCGACTGGGGAAATATATTGCCTTCCCTGCTAGTGCCGCGGGGGGTTATAAGGCCACGTGAATATGAGCGCAGAAGCTGATGATAAAAATGACTGAAATTCACCCGGAGGGGGGATGAAGCATCTTTTCCTGCCTTATAACCTGCGCACCATTTCCTTATCCCCTCTCGCGACCTCGCCTTGCTCAGCCCCGCGTCGCTTGTTCCCGGACCCCCTTCCCGTCTGCCCAACCTCCGCAGACGACCGCCCCTCCCCTCCGCCTCCCACTCCCGCCGCACCGCCCACCCCAACCCCCATCTCGCCGGCAGTCACCTGTAAAAAATGCCCCTCGATATGAAATTTTCCTTTTCATATGGCTCCTTCCCTTAATCCATAGCGATTTATGACTCTTTTCGCCTCGTCTTCTCAGCCTTTCTTATTCTCCTCCCCTTCCCGTTATACCCACACACACCAGCCCCACCCCCTCCCCTCGCCCCTTCACAGGCCACGCCGTGTCTCATTTGACCTCCCCGACCCTTAGACCTTCCTCTGACTCCTCTTGTCACCCCCCCATACCTTGCTCTTGACCACGTATCTCAGGTTTCAACCCCCGAGAGCGGGAAAGTGGCTTCATTTGTGAGGTAAGCGTCCGCGGGGGGCGGCGGTAGGGGCGGGCGGGGACCCCTTTGGGAATTATGAGTACGGGAACATCGATCTCGGCGCGAGAATTCTTACCGATATGGCAGTCAGATGGATGGCCTTCGTCTTTGCCGTGTCTCTGGTAATTGGGGCAAGGCGTGGGGAGATGAGTGGGTGGAGGGTTCGCGCCGGGTCCTGTGGGTTCCGGGCACATATTCCGGCGATGACTCCGGCGACACCTCTCTACTGCTAAGCCCAATCGGCGTGTTGACGTCCCATTGGCGCCATGTCTACCTCGGAAACCACAAGAGGACCGAGAGGGAAAGGAACTCGATCCCCTCTCCCGAATGTGAGGGATATGCGCACATTGAGACTCGGAAACAGACGAGGCTAAGGTCAAGCCGATCTTTGGGTAGAAGACCGTGGTGCAAGCAATCAGGAGCGTTCACGGGAAACCGGAGCTATTCGCGTCATTCGGTTGGATTGGCAAGAGTGTAGGGAACTTGGAAATTGTGTAGTGAGTGGATAGATAGACCCATCTTGTAACATTCCTGAACTGGACAAAGGAAGCCGATGCTCAGACGTAGGGGATGATAAAATGTTCTCAACTAGATTTTCCTTACGTTGGTTAATTCATCGCCCCATCCAATGCAAGGGGGTATACCCCCTCTCCTTTGGGAGTTGTCTCCTTACTCGCTGGGACATCAATGAAAAATCAGCACCGCCTAGAATCGGGGAAATGCCCTCAGCGTGGGAGTTCAATTCGCTAAACTCGGTTTTGCCCGATTTATCGCATCAAAACCTCATCGTTAGAAAGGTATAATAGCTATGTACGGCGCGGAAACGTGGTATTTTAAGCAGGAGAATGGACGTAGATTGGAGGCTTTTGAAAAGTGGGTGTGGAGAAAAATGGAGAAGGTGAAACGGGCAGAAAGAAGGAAAACAAATGAGGAAATATAACTAGGGATGGTGGGTGAGGAGAGGAGTTTGTTGAGAGAAATCCTATGGAGGCAGGAGAAATGAATAAAGAGCGTATTGAGCGGCAGTGGGACGTTGAAGCCTGTAATAGAGGGAAGAATGTTAGGCAAACGAGGAAAGGGCAGGAACAGGAGAGGGATGTTGGACGGAATGAAGGGAGGAAAGAAGTACACAGAGATGAAGAGGGACTTGATGTAGAATAGGTTGCTGGATTGGGTTTTGTTTGGAGTTACAAAATATTTATTAAATAGTTGTGTCCATTCAAAAACCTACCTTTACCGGTAAAAATTACCTTATAAAAATAATAAATGAGGTCTTGCGTTAGGCATGTATTTTTATCATTTAGGCACACCTCTGTTTGATTACACACGACATATAAAGTACGCGATAGAGAATAAATAGCAGAGATGGCTTCGGGAAAATATATTTCAATTACACGCGCTGGAAAATTAAATTGATCTGCCTTTGTGTCTCTAGTGTAATTTCGGAGATGGGTGCTCCTGGCAATAAACAATATATGCAAAGGTGATCCAAGGATGTGAAGCTGATTATATTGGCCGTACTCGTAAAAACTGATTAGGGATATAGACTGTGGATTAATTTAACAAAATTGTTCGCAAAATTTTTCAAGATTTAATCATCCAAACCTGCTAGAGAAATATACTAATGAAAGCTTGATTATGCTGGTTCAGTGGGCGCGTCTGGGTGAGTTCTTTTTCCAGGGTTTTGAACCCTGTGAAAAGGTAAATTTACCAGGATTACATTAGGCAAACAAGTAGTGTTTTAGCGGACAAATACGTGTTCGAAGGGTGGTTCATCACTATCGAGGGTTTTTTACATGTTTAGATGTAACAAATTAGGTTAGTTTAATTGTTTCCTTTTATGGAAATGCTGGATTGAGATTTACCTCACAGACTTAAAGTTTTACTTAGTTTTTTCAGTGGTGAATGATTCAAAACGGCCATAGAACCACAAACTTTTACGAAGATTGTTTGCATTGTATTGTTCGAATGAAAGCAATTGTTTTTTTTAAGTCGACAAGTACTTTTACCTATTGAGTTGGGTACATGCTTGCAACCGTAAATTTGCTTTGATTTATTTCGTGGATGCATATCCCTCGTCATTTGCGTGGAAGAATAATCGCGCTTGAGTGGGTTATGTGAAAACATTTAAAGACCCTTCCGATATCTCCCACGTCTTCGTCTCTCCCACGCTTGCTCTGCGCCTTTCATTTCGACTTCAGTCAGTGAAACTTAGTTTGCATATTTTCGTGCGATATAGCGCGCACTTCAGCAAAATCCCATGACCTCCATTCGATTGAAATCCTAGAATCCGCGCCTGTATTCGTGTGGTTTTAATTGAATCCTTTGTGGGCATCGGGTCTCGATTAAATGTAATCAAAACGTGATGGGAGTGCTTAAAGCTCACAGTGAACGTGATTCAGTGCGACGCCGCGCGTTTTTCGTAGGTACTATTTTTTTTTAAGTTTTCGAGTGGAAATTCCGCAGTTCACGTGGAGAAAAGTTTTCGTTTTTTCTCCCTCAGTCTTTATGAGAACTTTTTTCCAATTTTCTGTGGAGTTATTCTATTGATTGTTTTATTTTTCGTGCGGGCTAGTGTGCGGCTTCTCAGATTGCTTTTCTCTCTCTCTCTATCTCTCAGAAATTTCATTATTTTTCCGCTCGAGATGCTTTTCGAAATTTGTGATTTCAACATTCGGATTAGGAGCAGTAATATGGACTTGTGCGGGTCGCTCGTCCTCCAGTCGATAAGTGTACCTTACCCCTCTCCCAATTCCCCCCTCCCCCCAAGGCTCCACTCCCCGCAAAATCATCCCCCTCACTCCCTTTATCGCGCTGCTTCGTCCCCCCATTGGAGCCACGTCGATGGGAGGAACCCCCCCCCCCGTGCCTTTTTTCCTATTGAGACTCGGGGCAATATTTTCCCGGCGGTCTCGATTCCGCGTTGCATTTCTTTGACAAACGAGTGTCCGGAATTCATTCTCGGCTCCCGAAAGTGCTCCCTAATATATTACCACCGTAAATAGGGCCCGGAAATGGCTAAGAAGCGGTCCTCCCTTTTCCGGCGTGAAATTGGCGTGTATTTTCTTCGGAATGGGGCCGGGGGAAACTCGGATGCTCCGTACTCTAAGTTTATGGCCGATTTTAAGGGCTCCTCTCTCCACTCGAATTTTTGCTATTCCCCTGGACGATTCCAGTCCGCCTAAATGGTACTCCCCGACGTTCGCGATAATAATTAAATTTTCATGGGCCAAGCGTTCATTAACATGCCGCGTGATTTACGTCATCGGTGGGCAATCGTCGGCTTCTGCTCCCGGGACGCTCTTTACTCGGCCTCGGGGATTAAACCAGCAAAACCCTTTGCCTTCCATTGTCCTCCTCCTTGCTCTCTCGGCTCTGATTCCATTTCGCCCCCGCCCCACCGTCACCCACCCTTGGCGCCCTCACGTTTCGCCCGCATTCGCCGTAGCTCTCGAGTGAATACGCCCTAAGAGCATTCCTCTCCTGTCCCAATCACTGGTTTATATCTTTAGGAGGGCACCAAGCATGAAACGTCGACTGATAATGATGTGCCAACGACATTAGCACTTTATTTCCATCATATTATCATTCAGCAGTGCCATTAAACGAATTCGATTCACTTTATTTAATAGTCTCTCTACGCCTCTCTCTGGTTGATGTCAAACATTTGTGTTGCTACGCACTCCAATTGGATTAAGTACATGAGCGCTAAGATTATTATTAGCAGTAGTCTGGCGGTCGAGGTGTTATTTTGATGGTCACGAGAGTAACTACAGCTTAACTTCTGCACTTCGCATAATACGAAAATAAGCACCTTGATACCCCACGCGTCAGTGAACGTACTGACAGTTTCGCATGCATTCTGCCGTCTTTTAGCATCATGCAACATATTATTATTATTAAAACTCACACGTGCACACAGACAATGTCAGGTGGCTCACAAACCCCAAGTATTACGGTCAAACTTGCCTTGAAAAATTAACAGGACGTCTCAAATCCAAACAATATCACAAAAGATAATAAATAAAATCAGTCAGAAAACGATAGACTTAAAGGAAACTTCCAAACATCAATCTCTAAAACAAAAAAAAGAGAAAATCCTCATCTCATTTCCATCAGTTGCTCAAATCAACAAGAAAAAAATCAAAACTGAGCTGGAAATACAATTTTACACAACACATCAATCAAATTATTTCATGATATAAATTGTTTACATCTTTTCTTAAAAGTATTTACCCTATTAAAGGAAAGGGCTCGAATAGTTTTACTGGTAAAATGTTCCAATCAACAATTTTTTTATTAAGAAAAGAATTTTTTTTTAATTTGTTCTTTGTGCCCGCCATTGTACCTTGAATTTGTGATCATTCCTCCCTATAAAATTTGGATCCCCACCCCCCTTTCCTTAGTTCCGCCCTCTGCTTTCTCTTACTTCAGGATGCGGAACATTCCACAGAGAGTGCTTTTTGAATTTCGCTTGTGAGTGCTGTTTTTGTGGCACCTAAAATATTCTCCCCATAAACTAATAAAAAAATTAGTTGTCCCGATAATGTATTTTATTAAGTAATGACTAAGATTTTTTTTCTTTTATTTCTAGGTAAGAACTCACACTTCTTGTCCTTCGCTGGTTGCAGAAAAGCAAGTAAGATATTCGTTTCAGATGGGGCATTCAGAGTTAAACTTTCATCGTGCATCCAAGATCAGTCGTTTTTTACGTTTCTGTGAAATATAGGTTTTTGATAGAAATAGATTTTACTACGGTACAACGATACAAGTACATTTACTTGTCTGTCCTAGCAAAACACAATCCTAAATCCTACTCTGCAACAAGTCCGTCTTCATCCCTGTTTTTACTTCCTTCCTCCCTTCATCCCGTCCAACATCCCTATCCTGTTTCTACCCTTTCCTCTTTTGCCCAAAATTTTCCCCTCTTTCACAGTATTCGATATCCCACCGCCGATCACAATGCTCGTTACCCATCTTTCCTGCTTTCTTCGGATTTTTTCCAGCAATCCTTTCTCATTCATTCCATGCCTAGCACTTCCCGTTTGATTTCCTTCCTGTCCACTTGACATATTCCATCCTTCCTCACAGGCACGTTTTGAAAGTCTCCGAACCTTAGTCTGTTGTCTGGCTCCAAAGAATACTTTTCCGACCCGTGTATAACCTCGCTCCGTATCGATGTATTTACGAGGCTTATCATGAAATTCGTACTTAAGCTCCCTCATCATTTGCGAGACCTAATGAATTCCTCCTTTTGTTCCCATACCGCCTTGACCATTTTGGTCCAGAACACTCCCGCGATAAGTAAACTGTTCCTCCTGTTCCATTTTAAGAGCGCCAATTAAAACATTTAGGTTCATAACTTTGGTTTTGTTTATATTCATTCTCATTCCATACCTATCGTACTGACTTTTGGATGTGCTCAGCAATGGTTGCAACCTATTGGATGACTTTTAAGTAAAAGCTAGATTATTCGTCAATCTGATTTAACGTGTATTCTTCCTATGTACCTGTTGTCTAGCTGTTCCTGCAATGCCTCCTTTACCTTTCCCTCCTCTTAGGAGTAATTCTACCCAGTCGACTCAGTCGGACGCCTTCTGGAAATGAGCGAAACCAAAAAATGCGTCGTGATTGTGCTCCTTTCTCATCTGCATTAATGACATCATTACTGCAATGGTTTCACTCGTGCATCTCCTCTTTCTGATCCCAAACTGACCATCCCCCGAGTATTCAATTGCCTTGCTCTCCATCCTCATATTAACGATCTTGCGCCCCACCTAAGCTACGAGGGTAGGCTGAAAACTGATGCACACGTGCTTATAGACCACAAACAAAATGAACTTCAGGAGCGCACTTGCTGGCACGTGGAAGTAACATTCCCCCTCAACACGCATGCGCATGTGTGAGATCGTTGCATTCATCCAGTGTATTTTGAGAAGCGGAAGTATGGAGACGTGTTCTAGTGCTATGTCAACGCGAGTTGAACAGCGTGGCTAAAAAGTGACTCCTACTGAGGTTCATCGTCGTTTAATACGCATCGTCACGATGGTTAGTAAAATTTCGTGGTTGCGAGCCTGGAAAAGCCATATTTGTTGATGAAACACGCAGCGGTCGTCCGATCACTTCCACAGACGATAAACATCGTAATCGTGATCTTGCAACATGATCACAACGCTCGTCCACACACCTCGCGCGCAACTGGAGAGGCTCTGCGAAGCCTGAAATTTGAACCGATTCCACACCCTCCTTATTCCGCCGATCTTGCGCCTTGCGATTTTTATTCTTTTACTCAGCTCAAGGGACACCTCAAGGGTAATCATTACACCTCGGACGATGAGGTGAAGTCAGTCGTCAAGTCCTGGATTCGAGAAAAGTCGGAAGATTTTTTCAGTGACGGAACGAAAATACTTGTTACACGTTGGGAGAAATGTCTTACCCTTATCGGTGGCTATGTTGAAAAGTAAAATATATGGTTTTGAAACTTGGGAATTGTTCTTTAATATACTTTTTGCCCGATCTTGCTATCTGTTTGTATTTTTTGTCTACAAGCTTGTGTGCATTACTTTTCAGCCTACCCTCGTACAAGCGAAATCAAACTTGTTGTCATGTGGTCCTCACAATCGTATGAAGTGATGCGTTAGTTCTCGATGAAATAGTAGCCACGTGACATTCATTCTTTGACGCATTGCCTCTTACTTAGGCCTTCCCACCAGAAGGAAACGTTTCATTTATTCCTGCCAGCTAAATATGGGAAAATGTGAACGCACAATTTTTTTCATCTTGGAATCAAGTGTTTTTAGTTAAACCAAAGAAATGCAGTGGTCCGTTTTCCTCCTACTGCATATGAACGTCCCATAAGTGAAATAAGTTGGACCGAGAGGAAGACTGAGGACGTAATTTCAAATATTACGGGAGAAGATAGAATGTTGTCAGGGGATATTCAAAAAGGTTAAAAATGGGTCAACTTTAGGGTGAAAGTGGGTTGTTGAGTCCGTGATGGGATCGAGGAGAATGAAAGAGGGGAACAGGCCCTACGGAGAGCAGAGCGGCATCTAGGATGAAGAAGGAAATTATGTAGGACAAACATGGGGAAGTTCTCTCGCCATTTCCAAAGTTTAAATTTGTTCGTGGCCGTTATAAAAATTCCTTTTATAAATAGATTGCCCGCAGTAATTCTTTTCGCATTCGTGCCATCTCACTTCATCGTGCCTTATTCTTAAATTCATTAACTCATTTTATATAGTTTTACTCATAGATACTCATAGATATAGTTTTACACAGTTCAGTTTTAATTACTTCCATCTCGCGTGTCTGGCCTGGAATAACTCTTTCTCCCACTCGTATTGTGTGCAAAAAAATGAGATTTAAAGGGCGATAGGAGATTTTTCACTTTTCGCTGCAGCCATTTTTAGAAAAATATTTGGAAGAGTGTTTATCATACGCACTATCGCCATTGATATAATTTGAAGTGGTAGTTTAGTTTGTCAAAACGATTACGCAGGTCTTGTACCTGCAGATGGTTCGATGAACTGAAACGCGATGTGCGTTGCATATAAATCACTGGAAAAATGCAAATTTGTTTTTCTTCTAACTGATCTTACTGTTACTTTCTCCCCCGAGCTCGTTCTCTTCCCTAGTGACACCAGCCTCTTCCACTTTCCACTTTTACAATAGAATTCCGGGAAAGTTTGGTCCTGGATACACCCAGGGAACAGACTACTGCTACACTTCTATAATACGACAGGACATCCTAAAACAACCCAGGATACATTTGACCCTTCTTCAATGCCATAACCCTTCTGCATCCTTCCATTCCATCACCTTAATTCCTCTTCTTTTTGCCGGCCTGAACAACACACTCCCTCGGTGACATCCAATCTCTATTTTATTTCCTTCCGTCTGCCTCGCTTACCCTAAATTTTCCCGCTGTCGCGGTTTCCAAATTTCATCGCCAATCTCAAAACCTTGTGTTCAGTATTCCTACCTCCTTTGAATCAAGACCTCTCTCTTCTTCTGCCGCGCCTTGTACTTGGATCATCTTAGCATTTTACACTTCCCACTCTTCTCTGCTAACACATCACGAAAGACTACCAAATAATGCCCTCATCCATTTAGCACAGAGACCAATTTACTGAGTTGTGCCAAAACTATTTCCACATTAAAGTTGGCAATGTTCACGTCCTTACTTTAGTTTCCCATTTCCCCGGTGATAAAAAAACGGCTAGGGTTTCCTCCAGGACTTTATTTAAACTGAACGTCCCTCGGTGTCCGCCTGCCCTTCCGTGCCGCGCGTAGCCCTTATCCGCCCCCGCCCTCCCACCTTTCCCCTCGCCCCCCCAAGGGTATCTTCGATTCTTTATTGACACCCCACTCCACTGCCTCCCTCCTTAATACCTTCATATGGACTGGGTTATACCTCATCTCTCCCCCTCTTACGGGTGGCCACTTTTTTATTGAGCCGCCATTTCGCGTCTCGTCCTCACCGCACCCCCACCCCCTGCACTATTGCTGTCCCTCCATCCCCCCACCCAACCACTCCGCTCTCCTTTCGATTGCCATACTTTCCTTTTCATCCGCCCACCGTATTTCATTTCTATGGTGGGCTCCTTCGTCCCTCCCCTCTCTCCCGTCATACCTATATGCCTTCCCATTTCCTTCCACATCTCCCTTTTACATCTCCCCTCAAACTCGCTTCCTTCCTCTTCCCTTTCTCCTTCTCCCCGCCGCCTCGCGTCTTCATTGCCCCTCCCATCTCGTTCCTCTGGGGCGGCCCTTCCCGCTCGATGCCGATTGGGACTCTCGCCTCGCCCCCTTCCCTTCCACCCCCCTATCCCGCCCTCTTCCCGCGGCCCTTCAAGACACCGCCTCCCGATCCTCTTCTCTTTCCTCCGGCGACCCTTCGTCTTCTCAAGAGTGGGAGAGGTTGCCCTCGACGGACTCTGCATACCATTACTATTATTGCTATTTTACGGTTGTGGTAGTTTTTGGATCGGTACAGTCTAAACAGTCGTGCACAAATACATTTGCTTCCCTGTCCAAACAAAAAACACTACCTGAATTCGAATTTTACTTTCGATCACCTCTTCATATTCCAAATCTTTCTGTCTTCTCTTCATCCCGTCCAACATCTCTATCTATCCTATTCCTGCCCTTTCCTCTTTTGCCTAACATTCTCCCCTCTATTGCAGTCTTCAACATTTCACTACCAATCAAAATGCTTTGCATCCATTTTTGCTACCTCCTTAGGATTTATCCCAACAAACCCCTCTCCTCACCCACGCCACCACTTCTTAATTTCTTGTCCATTCTTTCCATTTCACCTCCTCCATCCTCCTTTGCACCCACATTTCAAAAGCCTCCAATCTACGCCTATCATCCTTCTTCAGTTACCATGTTTCTGCGCCGTACGTAACCGCGATCTATATCAAAGTTTTGACGAGACTTTTGTAAACATCTTTGATGAGTGTTCTCGTCACCAATTCATACATTCTTTGAAGGCATCTTCGTCTTACTCGATTGTCCACCTTATGTCCAATATTTTAGAACGTCGTTTTGATTATCCCGAGTGAAGTGGGTATTTGTATCACAATGGGAAATGAAGACCACAGTTTTTACAATCCACTTGTGTATTTGTACTGGCATGTGAGGATTCAAAGACAAGAATTGTGAAAATTTTGACATCGAGCTTAGGTTTCACGGGTAACTAGCGCATCGCATGGCGCCTGGATGCTTGATCGTTGCCTTAAGAAGAAGTATCTAGGTTGGGCGGTGGCTCTTGAAATAGGTGTGTGGAAGAAGAGGAACGAAATTAAATGAACCGAAACAAATATTTTTATTATTCCATGGTCAACCGTTTAGCTTGAAGATTTCTAAGTGAGAATGGACATAAACTTAAGATTTCGAAGTGATTCAAGGAAGAATTATCCGATTCACGTAACGGTCTTTGTGAAAGATGGTATCCATACCCTACAGGATGCTTTCCAAAAGTAATTCAATGGAATTTCCCGCGCCGCTCCCATAGGCCGGAGTGGGATCGAACCACTTGAAGATTGTGGGGTGGACGCTAAGCTTTGCCGCGAAACCAGTCTCAGTGGTCTCTAAGCTGTGGAAGCTGCAGGACGTCAATTATTGTAAACCTCTTCGCGCCGCCCGCATAAAAAATGGAATGACGGTCGAGCAAAGTTACGCGAATGCTAAGTTTCGTGCTAAATTTAAAACATCTGTTGAAGAGTCTAACAAAAGGATTTGTTAGGCTTGTGGGGACTCTGCTCTGTTCTACTTACAAGTTTCGAGGTGGTTAAAGGCCTTTAAGGAGTACCGGAAGAGGTTCACGACGAACAACGCTCTGGGAAGCAGTCAACCAGAAAAACCGACAGCAAAGTGGCTCGTGTTCGACAATTGTTGGACTCTGACCGTCGATTGAACATCAGATGGTTGCCAATGAAGTAAACTTGTCTTCTGAACTCTGCCATCTGGCAACTCCATCATGACACCTCGCCTTGCCACGAGTTAAGAGTCCGCAAGTCCCTGTAAAGAAGAAATCAAATCAGCAGTGACGAAAACCTGCGAGACGTCCCCGAAGACGCCTTCTAGGTCGCGTACCAGTCACGGCAGAGTCGCTGGAAAAAGTGGGTAGAGACCCAAGGGCAGTACTTTGAAGAAAAATAAGTTTTTTGGGAATCTGTTCAATAATTACTCAAAAAAATACTTGCGTGACTTTCGGAACCCACCTTGTAAGTCACTCACAAAAATCATAGTTCTATCGTGATATTTCTTGAAACTTGTGATTGACACAGCTTATCTTACTTGAATTCTCTCATAAATGTATCGTCGCAGTAATTCTAATCCAAGGAATGGATTGAAGAGCCTTCATGCGTAATATTTATCTAATGCGTAGTTGTACATTTTGCACATTCCCGAATCACTTTTTCCTACTCGGTCTTTTTACATTTAGTTTATTTCGCTCTGTCCTCTCTTCCTTTTTTATACCTGCGCTTGAATATCTCACCATTTTTTATTAGATTGCCTTCTTCTTCAGCCATATAGCTGCGGAAAATGGGAAGTTATGCTTGTCCTCATTTTAAGGAGAATTGTCTTTTTCCCTTTTGTTTGGAAGCCATGCCGAATGGCCTTTCTCTGCCTTATCCTGATTTATGACCCCCTAATATCTCTCTCGCATTTCCAATCCTCTACGAAATTTCATTCGTTGTATAAGTATTGAGAGGGATAGAAAGGGAGGGGCTGGAAGAAATTTGGGAGAGATTTAGGTCCCGGGCAATGAAAAGGAGAAATTTTAATAATGCGTGCGCATATCATTATAATGAGTGTGATTTCTGTGGCCGACCGCCATATGCGCTTAGAGGCTGATCAAGTTTGGATTAATTTCCGGTTACACGTTTTGCCAGGTTGAATTACCTTGTTAAAACTTAACATTTGTGCAGATTTGAATTTTTTCTTCTAATCTAAATCCTTTTCTCATTGTTATTTCGGCGAACCTTCTCAGTAGATAAATATTTGCGATAAATGCCGGGTATTTAAGTCTTGTGATTTATCCATCATCATTTCCCACCGATTATTCTCTCGTCGTGTGCTGTGCCGGGGCTTCTGAGAAGTGACATTATTACCGGAGTCGGAAATTCTATATAGTGCTTTGCTATAGATTATTCGAATGCAGTGTAAGCTCGACAGGGGCGATAAACGTATCAACATGAAATTAAGAGATTTTCTAATAAAATGTTTGGGGAAAGGACTTTATCAGTGGACTATTCTAGGACAGCGAATGATAACTTCTCTCGTACGGAACGGTTGAAACATCGCGGCCTGCGTTAACGTGATCGCATTTATTTTTTGTTTAGAAGGTCCTACCTTTTATTCGAGGGAAAATTATTCCTATCAACCACATTACGAAGTGGAAACAAATGGTTTGGCCGGTATATATTTCGCATTTTTTCAAATTAATTAAATGTTAGGTAATTTCGTTATTTTTATATCTCCCAATTTTGTTTATCACTTAAAAACCTTAGGGTGAAATTATTTCCCAGCTCAAAAAACACAGCGTGAAAAGTTATCATTTTAGACTGTAGTTTAGAGCTAGTTTTAAACCTGGATAAACATTAGTGGATGTGGAGACTCGATAACTTAGAAGCTCAAGTGCTTGGAGTTTTTTCGATGTAGATTCTCTATTCAATCTCTCTCTCAAAACTCTTTTTTAGGCAGTGAGGGTTCATTCATATATCCCCATAGTGTTAGTACCTCGCCTTGTATTGAGTTATTAGTACTTTTCTACACGAGACCATTGAAATGAACGGGCAATGCGTCTGGTCCAACCGAAGACGAAAAGACCATTATTCGATTTTCTAAAACACAGA